>RJWM01005481.1:0-92927 GCA_004363535.1 Dasyprocta punctata | reverse complement strand
ATGGTTTCTATCATTTTCCTAAACTCCTCTATTTTTTTTTTAATTTTTCTAAAAACCCCCTCCCCCCCCTTTTTTTTGTCTGTATCTGTTCTACAGTCACTAAGCATATCTTTCATTATGGTCACTATCTCTGTAATTATCTGAGGAATTGTTTTTGATTTGATTTTTTTGTACAACTTCTTTCATTTGATTTGCTGGTCCTACTTCAGTGAGTTGAGATGGGTAGCTTTCAGAGTGTTCCACCTCATTGCTGCCTAGGTTTGCCTTTGGTGAGCTGAAGTCCGGGGTTTCATCTCATTTGAGTGTCCTCTCATTTTGCATTTTTTAAAGCCCAATTCCTGGGTTGATTCTTGTAAATTGTCTATGGTGAGTAGCTTTATTGTTAGTATTTAGAACCTTTAGGAAGTGCTTTCTCAGAGGTGTCTTCCAGGTGCAGCTGGCTTTTGGCTTTTGGGTCTATTTGGAGCTCCTACTTCTTCAATTTATTGGGGATGAGAAGTTACTGCCTACTTGGCCCAGCCCCTGTTTGTTTGGTACTGGCCTATAGTATTTTTTATGGACCTAAGGCAATCTCAGTTTTGATATACCAAGAAGAATAGCTGGTTAGAACAGTTTTGTCTCCCTAGCTGATGAGGCATAATCAGCAATAACAATAGTGTTAAAGACAGCCTAGAAAATGACAAACTGAGGTAACTATTAATTTGCGACCTTTAACCATTTGAACGCTATTTGTGCTTACGTAACAAAATCTAGAAAACTGTACACAGTAAGTAAACCCTCAATATGGCAGTTTTACTTTCAGGGGAGAAAATTTCGAAGGAGTTGGCAGAAAAATAAATAGAAGAAAGGGAAAAGCTTAGAAGCAAGGCTAGAGTACAAAGATGGATCTTCCAAAGTTTGGGAAGCTGGTGCAGAAGATAGGGAGGAAAGAGAGGTGTAAGAAATAAGGAAAAGAATAGAACAGAAAAGAACAACAACTACAAAACTAGAAGCTATGTTCACAACCACATAAAAATATGGACAAATAATGAAGAAAAAATAAAACAAATACCCTCAACTACAAACAGAGAGAGACAGAGAGAGACAGAGAGACACAGAGAGAGACAGAGAGAGAGAGAGGCAGAGAGAGAAAATATAGCAGAGAAAGAAAAAATTTTAAAAGAAAAGAAAAAAATACGTCCCATTTCAGGTTTGTCTCTGCTGCCACTAGTACACAACATGGGCAGAGTCCAGATCAGTGGAGATCAATTCCCCCAAGTCAGCGGCAGCTCTGCTGTGCGGTTGACACTAACCCCAGCAGGCCTGCACCCCTGTTTCCAGTGACGTTCAGGCCAGCGGCTGGCTGGAAACCTGGAGCCAGACCTAGCCAGCCTGCGGCAGTCTCCATTTTCCCTGCAGGCTCAGTTGGGAGCCACTAGGTGGAGCCAGCATGCGCTCAGGGTTAGCTGCTCTCTAAGATGGCTCCCAGCCAATTGCCCTCTCTTGTGGGACTTGTGACTGGGACAACTCACCAGCACTGCAGTCTACTGCAGTCCACTGCTGTACTTGCGGATTTCTCCATAGGGGCCTCCGGGGTCGCCAGCCTTTGGGGGTTTCCAGCCTCTCTGGTCGCCAGCAATCACACAGTGACTGTAGTTTCCACCCGCCCCTCCCCCACAGGGTGTCCAGGACTAGGGAGCAAACACAGACTGCCTCCTACTCTTTCTTTGAAGTTCCTCTCTTTCCTCTCCCTGTGGGCCTCAGTTCTTGCTTCAGATACTTCTTGGGTCCCGGGGACCCACTTCCCTCCTCCTCACTTTCCTCATGTTACTATATTCCAGTGTTTGGCCACCAATTCTCAGAGAGGCCCTTTCTCTGCTGCTGACCACTCTGCCATTTTTCTCTGACCCCTGCTCTGCCTTTTTCTCCTCTTCCTCCTGCTATTGAGAGACAATCACCACAATCCCAGAGACGGGGGGACCATTGGCTCAGTCATGGCATCACTGTAATGCTTGTACTGGAAGATACTGCTTGTTTATCGAGTTAAAAGTTATTTAAAAAAACATACACTCATCTTGCAGAACACTTACAGAACCAATTACTAGCAATCTAAGGTTTCACTGTGTTTGGAAGTAAAGAAACGAGCTTCTAATTAACACATAGGTCAAAAAGAAGTCTTGAGAAAGTTCAAATGTTGTAATGTAAGTGATAAACAAATTGCAGTTTAGCAAAATTTTTGGAACTTAGGAAAAGAAAGTGATTGCTTTAAATGAACATACTGATAAAGATCTTATGACAGTAATATAAAGTTCCCCCTTAGGAAACTGAACAAAAAAGAGTAATTTAAGTGTAATGCAGGAACAGAGGAATAAAGGGAAGGAGGAAGAAAGTGACAAGGGAAAAGAAAAAAAAAGCAGAAATCATTGTACTGTTTGATTTCCAATTGTATGACATTCTGGGAAAGACAACTTTGGGCTGTGATAAAAAAATGAGTAAGATCAGCAGGTGAAAGGATCAGGGAAACACAAGTAAGATTTATTTCAGTGGTAAAATTACTCTGTATGATACTGCAATTGTGGATACATGACATTACACATTATACATAAAACCCATGGCACTTACATGGCAATGAGTAAAGCTTACATGCACACCAACTCTTAAATAATCATTTTGAAGTTTGGTGCACCTTAGGATAGGATGCAGACCAATTTGTATTACAGATTTATGAAGTAATCTCATTGAAAGGAATCAGGGTAGAAGGTGCTAATCTAACTTCACAAATAAGTGGCATCTAGAAGACTAGATGTGAAGGGTGGGGTATTTAACTCAGTGGCACAGCGCCTGCCTGGCAAGTGCAAGGTCCTGAGTTTGATTTGCAGTACCATCAATAAATAAATAAATAAATAAATAGACAAAAAAGACTAGATGTAAAATGAATGTGTGTAGTGTTACACTTTGGTTGATGAAGATGTTTCCCTCAGGGATAAAGATTAACAATTCTGATATTGCTTTGTGTGTATCTTGAAATTGAACAAATAAGAAAATGGATGATGGATGGTGGAAGCCAGAGTTTCCTCACTCTGAGAGTGAGATCTGGAAAGGAAACTGAAAGGAATCATGCATCAATGGATTCAAGTTGGAGATACTAGAATGTACTTCTGTTTAGCTTATAGACACAGATGGGTGTATATAGAAATACTTTAGATAAGGGAACATGTGTGTTAGTATACTCATATTCCCCTGCTTTCTCAACTATGAGGACCTTGAAGCAACGCCACTCTAATAACGTTCCCCAATAAAAAGAGAAAGGACTGCTTGGAGAAATTCTTGATTCTAGGACTGGCACAAAATATAAACAGAATGAGCGTGGTGCATCTATTAGTGCCAGAAAATGAAGTGCTCAAAAACATGTACACATGTATGAACTCACAAGATAGGGACGCATGAAAGGGACACAAGGGGCAAGTGCAATAGGTCCTCATGGTCACACCTCAGTATTATAGTTGGATTATAGTGTAGTGTGTAAAAATAAATATACGTGAGTGTATAGTGATGTAAATAAATGAGTAAATAAATGGAAGAGACCCATTCTTCATTCAAACGAATTCCACTCTGCCCTTAAAGAGGAGGCGTGTATAACTCCTTAAAGGTGTGCTGTACATAGTGACTTCCTTCCTAAATAGTTTAGTATGAAAAGAGGAAAGGAGTTCTTCTCCAGTGGAGATACCTGACAGACTACCTCAGTCAGGTGATCAAAGTTAGCATCCACAGTGGTGTCATGTTGACAGCATAAACTTCTGATAAAATGTGACATAAATGGCACTTTACCTTTTTGATATTCCTCTTCATAACCCATCATTCTGGGTAATTATGGAGGTCAGGAAAGACCCCTAAATTCCAGTTGAGGAAACTTCTATAGGGTAGTTGATCAGTACGCCCTATATTTGTCTGATCAAGAACCAGGGAAGTCTGAGAGATTGTCATAGCAGGAAAAAAAAAAAAAAAAAAAACTAAAGAGAGAAATGAATACTAAATGTAAAGTGGTATACTGGAACATGAAAGGGCTCTAGGTGAAAACTAAGGAAACCTGAATAAACTAGTTGACTGTAGTGAATCAATACTGCTTCATTAATTGTATAGCTCTACCATATAAGATAAAGTATTAATAATGGAAACCAGTTATGGAGTATATAATTCTCTACTAACTTTGCAATTATTCTATAAATCTAAAAGTATTATAAAATAAGTTTACAAAAGTAGTTCTATTTAAATAAAAGTTTTAAAATATGAAATATCTATATTATCAAGAAGTGTCAGTTACCTGGGGATTGAAATGATATGGGGAGAAATTAAAAAGAAACATGAGAAAAATGATAAGGATATAGGATATTTTCATTATTTTGATTGTGGCTATGATATCATAGTTGTGTTAATATATCAAGAGTTATTATGCTCTATGAAATGTAAACTTCAAATCTGTACAGTGTATGTCAGTCATATTCACCAAAACTTTAAAAATCAGATGGGACAAAAATACTGTAAATGGTAAACCTAAATACAATTATACGAATATTTACATTAAATGGAAGTGATCTGAAAAAGATACAGGTATGTACTGTGTTCTTGTAATTTCAGCATTTTAATTTAGATTGTTTAAAAGAAAGAGGATGCCACAAAAATACTATCAAATGAAAGTGGTAGTGGCCGATTAGTATCATGTAAAGTAGACTTCAGAACAAAAAAACCTATCAAGGATTAAAAAAGACATTTATAGTGATAATATTGTCTATGCAGGAAGAAGATAGAACTATTCTAAATGTGTATGCACCTATTAACTCCTTCAAAATAGAGGAAGCAAAAATTGATGTACTGGAAGAAAAAGAAACACAAAAATTCAAATCTTCAAAGTTGAAGACTTCTGTAACCACTGAAAACAGAGAACCAGAAAGATATAGAAAACCTAAACACCATCCACCAAATTGACCTTACTAACACATACAGTTATATTTATTTTTAACAATAGTAGAAAACACTTTTTACATATATCTGTTGGAACATTTGCCATAGAAAACAATATGTTCATTAGACAAAACTTAACAAATTTGAAATATTTAAAAATCACACAAAATGTTCTCTGACCATACTGGAACTATTTGGAAATCAACAGATTAGGAAAATTTTTGGATACTTGGAAATTTAAACAGGACACTTCTGAGTAATCCATGGGCAAAGACAAAATCTTAAAGGAAATTAGAAAAATTTCGAACTGAATGAAAATGGAAATATGATACATTGAAATTTGTCAGATGCACAAGTTCAGAGTGAAAGATGTATAAGATTAGGTTACTATATTAGAAAAGTGTCTTAATATATCACTCTAAGCTTCCATATTATAAAACTGGGGGGATAAAAAGCAAAGTAGCATCAAAGAGAATTGAAGGAAGGAAATAAGAGCAGGATGTTAAGTGAAACAAATTAGACACAAGCTTAGCTATCGCATAGTTTCTTTAATGTGAGATATTTAAAAAATAAATAAAGAGCAAAGTAAAAGACAGGTAATAGGAAGCGGAGATCTTTCTCAAAAGGAAAGAGGATCAAGAGATGGAGAGGGGGAAAGGAAAAAAGGGGACGGGATGAAAAAAGAAATTAAGGTGTGTTTGGTATGTGTACTAACTCCCCACAAAGAATGTAAACATTGTTTACTGCAAATACATACTAACAAAAAAAGAAAAAAGAAAAAGAAAAAAGAAAAAAGCAGAAATCAATAAAATTGAAAACGGAAAAATGATGAAAGTAAATGAAACCAAAGGTGGACCTTTGAAAAATATCAATAAAAGAAATCAGATTAACAGAAGAATACAAATTACCAATATCAAGAATGAAAAGAGATAATTAATACAGATTCCACATTAAATGGGTGATAAGGGGTATTAGGAACAACTATATTCACATAAATTTCTAAGTAGAAGTAGGCCATTTTTTGAAAGACACAAACTACTAATATTCAAGATGAAATAGACAACTCTGATTGAAGGAATTGTATTTGTAATCTGAAAAAAGAAAACTTGTCACAAATAGTTTTACTGGCAAATCCTACCAAACACTTAAAGAAGAAATGATTTCCAGTTCTTACAATCTCTTCTAGAAAATAGAAGATGAAAGACTTCTTGATTTATTTTATGAGGTCTATGTTAGGCTGCTACCAAAATTATGCAAACAGAATATGAAAATAAGATTGTAAAACAACATTCTTTCTAAGGATAGACACAAATATCCTCAATTAAATATTAGTAAGTTGAATCCAGCAATATATAAAAAGGATATAAAGGATAGTACGTGCAGACCAAAAGATGTTTCTCCAGGGAATTCAAATCTTACTCAAAATTTGAAAATTAACTGGTATAATCCATCATATTGGTAGACTAAAAAGGTGAAACCGTATTATTATATCAACTAATCCTAAAAGAGCATTACATAAGTTCAGTGTTCTGCTGAGGTTAAAAATACCCACCTAACTAGAAATACAAGGAAACTTTGTGATCTCAATAAGGAGCAGCTACAGAAAAGGTCTGTATCTACCCTAACCCCATAGCCAGTGTGTGTGTAGGGGATACATTTTTCCTGACTCAAGGAATAAGCAGAGATAGCACCTTCACCATTGTTGTTTAACCTTGTATTGCAAGTCTTAACCAGTGTAATATGACGAGAAAAGTAAAAAGAGGCATAAAAATTACAAAAATGCTATATTCAAAGGTGACATTTCCTATATAGAAAAATTGCAAGAAATCTACAAAGAGAAAGATTCTAAGACTTGCAAATAAATTTAGCAAAATTAAAGTATACAGCTTACTATATAAAAACAACTTGTATGTCTGTACACTAATAATGAACAATTTAAAAACTTTTAAAATACCATTTATAATAAATTTTAAATTGACACATATTTCAATACACTCATAAATATGTACAATTTTATTTTTCTATATATGTTAAAATAAATTTAAATTTAAGAATACTTGGGTATAAAACTAACAAAATATGTACAAAATCAGCCTATTACAAATTATGAAACACTGATGAAAGAAAGGTCCAAGTAAATGAACACAAATACTAGGATCATAGATTGAAAGACTCAGTAAAATCCCAGCAAGATTCTATTGGACATGGCCAAATTTGTTTGAACCCCAGACCTGGGGAAATAGATATATGTGTATATATATTCAACTGAGAGGGGAATTCGGCAAATTTACCTGTCAGATTTTAGACAAACTAAAACCTGCAGTATCTAAAAAAGTATTGTATAGGTGAAAGAATTGACACATATGTAGATCAAGGGACTATAATAGAGTCTAGAAAGTGACCCACACAAATATTATGGTCAGTTAATTTTTTATATATGCAAAAGCAATTCATTGGTGAATGAATGTATAGTTGTAACAACTCCATACATTGGAATATTTATTCACCAATAAAAGTAAGTGTAATAGACTCAAAATGAATAAACCTCAATTGGTATGCTAAATGGAAGATCTGAAAATGATACATGCGGTATGAATCTGTATATGCCATTCTAGAAAAGGCACAACTATTACTATAAAAACTTTATTTGAACAGTAGGGTTGTGGTCATGTAACTTGTTCTCTACATAGAGGATAAAGAACATTTTACATCTTACATGTACTTCCATGTCTTTCTTTCCATTAACCTTCCAGCTTCCAAAGTTTGTAATGGACAATGAAAATGGAAAGCTACAAAGTGATCATCCGAATGGAAACATTCTCATGGCAGATATCCAAGAACCAATTATATTTGCCTCTCCTTTCACCACCACATCCCCACTCTTCTTTGAAAAATACTGCAATTAGGTAAATGTTTGCTTCTTATAGGAAGTCAAGATCATAATGTTTAGGAAACCTGACCTAGGAGTTACAAAACCTAAATGACTGTAGACAAATCACTTGCTGTTTGTAAGCTTGCTTTCTTATCTCAAAACAGGAATAATAATGCCAGTACTATGTTAAGATTTCATGAGACTTATAATAGTTTCACAATGAAAATTATTTTATATAAAATGCTTAGTACTGCATTACTATTATGAATCATAGATTACTCATTATAAGAAATAAATCACTATTTTGTGGTATCTTATGACGAAACAAGTTCAACTCTGAAAATTGCTATTATTTCTAAAAGTGATCCTAAAAAGCCAGACCAGTAAAGCATACCTATAATCTCAGCGCTCAGGAGGCTGAGGCAGGAAGATTGCTGTGAGTTGGAGGCCAGCTTGGGCTACATAGTAAGTTCAAGGCCAGCCTGCTACAGAACAAGACCTTTCTAATAACTAACTAACTAACTAAATAAATAAATAAATAAATAAATAAATGAAACAAAATAAAAGTAAGTTGATGCAGAATAATCAAGAACTTTATAGCCCAATGAAGTTGATTGTTCTCCAGTTTTAAAATGTTCCATTATTTAAATATAAGATACACTGTTCCCCACAAACTTTGGGTATAGGCTAGACACTGTGTGCAAAATAATATTCAGAAAGTGCCATCAGGAAGAATAAAAAGTAACATACTTCTAAAAATTAATTTGAATTATGTAAGAATTCATGCTTTTAACTAAAACTGTAGTTATTTCTTTCTAGCAGTAGATGCCAGTAGAGTTCTTTCTTTTAATAAAAAGCACATTGCCTAAGCACTTCCATAGCAACAACTTCCTGATCACATTACTGTGCATCAAAACATTGCTCAAAGAAACAAATATTCAACTCTTTATAAGAATTTTATAACAAATAGAGACATTTTTATTGAAAAAATGGACAAATTTCAAAGTACATTTTCAAGATTCTCAGCTAGGGAAGCTTACTTTCATATAGTAATTTGGGTTTAGAGCTTATCACTTGTTTTAAATAACGTAATCTCAGTGTTCTGGTTATGAATGTGAAATTTCTTAAGCAATGTCGGGTATACATAATACTGGCTAGATTTGTTAAAACTGAATATGGTCAGGTTGAAATGTTAGGGTTAGTTTATATCTTTGGCAAGGGAATACTGTACCATAAGTGTGGTGTCTTTTAGAGGGTAGCATGTCAGAGAAATGAGTGATTGATGGGGTGACTGGGAACAGGGAAAATGAGATTGTTTTAGAAGAAAACGTTTGCACTGAGTGAAAGTAGAACTTGAATAATATTTAGCAAACAAATGTAGAGAAAAGGAGAAATCTATTAATGTTGATACCGTTACTGTTTCCGTGAAACAAATTCTTACTTACGAATATGGTCCTATTGCAAGTTAAAACATTCTTCAGTATTTGACAATTCTGGGCCAGGGGTTTAGCTCAGTGGCACAGGCGTCTGCCTGGCAAGTGTGAGGCTGTGAGTTTGATCCCTGGTACCAAAAATAAATAAATAAGTAAATAAATAATAAAAAACATAGAAGTATTTGAAGATTCTCCTTAAGATTTTTAAGTTATTCAAAGTGAATGGACACTTTATTTAATATGTTACATGTCTAATAGCATGCATTTATGAATTTAATGAAGAGTTTAGGAACATACAAAGTCATAAACAGTCAATTTTAATGCAAAATCCTAAGATCTGTGGAAACAAGAGAAAGCAGTTTATTTTTTCTGGAAAGTTATGTGACAGACTTCACTGAAGAGTTGACATCTGTAGTGCACGTTGAAGATTAGAATTTCTGTTAGAAAGACAGATCAAATGAATTCAGTGTTTTATCCAATTCTTACCATTCGGAGTCAGTCCATACACTATGAATACTGTGTTGATTAACATGTTAGACTGTGTCTGTTTTGTGTAAGGCAATCTCAAATGTTAATAAAGTATGTATATCTACACATATTACTTATATGGAAAGCTACAAATTTAAGAAATACAGTCTTACAGATACTCTTTGCTGTTTTGTTACAACACACTGCATAAAAGTGAGTTGTTGCTACATGGCAAAATCCACTAGTCAGTGTTTCTTTAATGGATTTATGTGTGTTGCTAATTTGATTGCATTATTTTTCCACTTATTCTATTTATCATTATTATACCTATTATATTTGTCAAGCGATTGGCAGGAAATATGAGCTTAAGATATTTTTAGAAAGATGTTTGTAAGACTTTCTTTCTTTTCCTTTTTTCCCCTTTATTTTGAACTTTCAAAGAGAAAACCACACACAATTCTCATCCTTCAATTGGTGTCAAAAGACAAGTATTCAAGATTCTTGTTAAATGGCTTAGGTAACTTTTTTCCCCTGCAGATTGGTGATGGCAAATTTTATCTATTAATTAAAGTTATGTTTCTAAGTGAGTTACTAAATCAGAGGATAGAGTAATCTTTTGTGCTAAGATTTTAAAATTAACATGCTTCAATTAGAAGGAATTGTTTTTCTCTCAACTGAAATTTCTTGGTATGTCTGTAATCTTACGTAATTATAATTTGCATTTATTTTAGGATTATCTTTTATAATTTTAAATCTAAATTTTTTTTGCCTCTTTTCAATTTTAGAGTGTTTTAAAATATACTACTGGTAGGCAGACACGTGTCAGTAGATAAATTTGATAGGCAATACTTGTATGTTAAGTTTCTATAGTCCCTGTATATACTAGACTTAAATCAACAGGTTAGCAATATTTAGGTTTTATTTTTTTCAAAAGTTATTTCTTTGGACATCTTAGTTATAACATGTGTTTTCTGTCTGTTTTGTAAGAGTCTTGTCTTAGCCACTCCTTATCAGTTTTTGATGACAGCAAAACTGCTCATAAAGATTCATAAATCACTCATATTAGCTGACTTCTTGGAAAAGGACAAGTTGTATTTTTAGCGTGTTCTGTTTTGAGGATGATTTGGCCTTCATTTGTTTGCCTAGGGTTGTAATACATGTTTAACTAGTTTCCCTTTTTCAAAAATGTTCAGCCTACTCTCTCTATATATAAAACTTTATGTTTAATGCTCTCGTTAACTTTTTATTAATGTTAAAACACTCAAACGTAAATCCTGCTAGGCAGTTATTGCAAGTTTTTAAAACCCCCATCTCTAGTTGAGATGAAAGGAGTTTTGATAAGAAAAGCTCAGTAATGTGCTGTTTTATATTAACAGGAAACAGAACAGCAGTAGTGGTTTGAATACCCTGCAAACAGGAAGTTTGACACATGCACAGCTCTTAGCGTCTGTGTAAGAAGTTGTCGAGCTCCTTCTGGAAATATTTTTTGTCACCTTAAGTAAAGTGTAAATGTACATGAATGGCAGCTTATAGAGAACTGCCCTGTAACCAGCATACAGGTACATCTTCTGCTCTTCAGAAATTGGAAGGTTTTGCTAGCCGGTTGTTTCATAGACACTCTAAAAGTACTGCACATGATCAGAAAACAGCTCTGGAAAATGACAGCCTTCATTTCTCTGAACATACTGCCTTATGGGACAGATCAAGTAAGTTTTTTTTTTTTTTTTCTCGAATGATAGATTTTAACTAGCAGCTAAAGTACTAACTGAAGAGTTAGAGTCAAACATAGATGTTTTGTCTTTTTAATATTTGCACCAGACCATTTTGCAAGATCAAGTTGAAAGAATTCTACAAAAAGTTGATTATAAGTTGAGCTGAATCATATATTTTATTGTTTTGTTTTACACATGACTAAGTTCTGAATTTCCATAAGAAGATTTCCCAAAGTTTTCTGACATCATTTCTAGTAGATATTACTTTTTTATCTGTTTATAACAATGTATTTATATTGTTTTAAAACAATAACTTGTGCGTTTTTCAAAATTCATATGTTTATAAGCTTTAAACTTTGAAAGAGGCAAGAAAACTTTCAAATTTACTATGTTTGTGATCTTTTGTTTTTAAATGCATGTGAAAGATACTTCAGTTTTTATAAGCAAGATTTTTAAAAATAAAAGCAAAGTATGATTACTTTATGTAAAATCTTACATTTGTGGCATCATGGATATGAAAGACCTTCATAATTGTACATTATGTTATTTATACATATGGCTAAAATTCAAAAAGTTGTCACATTTGCATCATATTCTTTTTAGGCATGTTAAAAATATTTGGACTTACTGCTTTGCTAAAAATGTTAATGCAATACCATTTTGGGAGATATATGTATTAAAAGATAAGTTTCACATGTAAACAATACCAGTGCCTCCATTCCGGTCTCACCTTGGAGCCTCCCCAAGGTATTTCTGTCACTTTGGTTAAAGGAATAGTAGAATTACCCTTGGCACCCTTGCCCTTTTTGGTGTTTGTTTGATCATTAAATAGTACAGGTGTTTGCCTTTGTGTTATATATTCCAAAGAAGTTAAGGAAGAAAGATCAGATTAAAAAAAAAAAAAAAAACCTTTAGTTTACAAAATTTGCTCCATAGTTTATATAGTGCCTGAGTAGTTTTGTAGAATTTTATTTGAATTATTGTTTTTATACGTAAGAATTTTTAAAACTGTCTTCAAGCCATTTTAAAGAGAAAGTGAGGGAAAATATGTATTTGTGCAGATTTTTTTTTAACTCAACAGGTTTGATTATTTAGAGTTGGTCTTTTCTGTACAGCAGATTGATAGGTGAAGAATGCCATATATCTTCAAGTTAATGAGTTGGGAATACTGAACTAATACCGCAAGCAAAAGCGTTTTATTCATTCTGTTTGCCCGATTCTATAAAACTGCAGTCTCCTACCCACTTTTGGAAGTCATTGCTGTGTATTTCAAAGATATCCTAAAGTTAGATGAGAAACAAGGATAGAATTGAATTAATTTCTGTTTCACCAAAGAACAAAGCTTGTATTCTTGTAAGAATAATACACATAAGAAGTATTTAAAGAGAAACTAAGTATTTATTAATCATTCCTCCAATCTATTCTTTTCATATCTTCAAATATTCTGTAGATAGACAATAACATTATGTAACAGATATAGTGTTTTGTATTAAAGAAGAGTATAGTAAGTGTGAAGTGCTAGTTTCCTATTATGGAATGTATTTATATGGAGGAGAAACACTGATATGGCAAAAAACAGAGGAATCCTGTCATTTCAAAATTCCAACTTTTATTTTTGTGGTGAAGACATAAAGTTTTATTCATTTGTGCAGTGAGATGCGGGATTTTTGACTGTATGAAGTTTACATACAAAACACATTGTTCAAAGCTATTTAAAGCAGTGTACTTGTTGCATGACTTGTTTGACAAGAAACAGGAATGCCATATCTCCTGATGACAAACACTCAATGTGCCTGTTCCAAAGTACATTTTAAAAAACATTTTAAGTGTGAAAACAATACCTATTTTTTAAAAGTTAGATTCACAAACTATTGAGTAAAGGCAGTATAGGCAGATACGAAATGTAGCGAACTTTTATCAGAATTCCTTCTCTAATGACATAGTAAATGGGAAGATATGTAGGATAAAAGCCACAAAGTGGTTTCCAAGTGTTTCATCTTTTCTACTAGTAAATTAAGTAACAGGAATTCCTGTTGATAGTATAAATATGTAACAGCTAATTCCATGCACATATAACTATTTGAAGGTCAGAGGAAAAGCGTAGAGGAATTCTGCTTTTTGTTCTGATTCAGAATGAATGGGAATATTGACGTTCATTGAGTTCTCTTTATAGCAAATTTATTTTAATTAGCTTGTCAGTCTTTAATCATAACTGGTCTGTGAGTTATATGATCTGAAATTAACGAAAATTCTGTCCATTTTGTCTTTGACTTTATGTACTCACTATCCACTGCAACATTTTTAGAAATACATAGATCAGTGCCATCGAACACTTTGCCTGTTTCCCCTTCTCATGAATTCACAGACTATTTCTCTGATAGTTTCAGATCTATTTTAGTGAATCTTAGATTTAAAAATCATATTGAACAAATAAAAAATTTTCAGTATGGATTTTCACAGGTGTAATTAGATAGCTACCGTGATTATGAAACATTACTTTATCATGTGAGTTGACCTTTCTGATTACCTTTCTGAAGTTCTTGTAGTCTTTCAGATAATTTATTTCCCATTTGTTAGCTCACTACATCTGTATCATTGTAACTTTTAAACTAGAAAACCTTACTTTCCACATTATCTTTTTTCCCTAAAATTACTATTTGCAACTATTTTGTAAACGTATTGATAATAATTAATTTCTGCTCATTTGATAGACCTTTTTTGAGTATTTACTGTGCCACAGTATCTAAACAAGGTTCTGGAAAAATAAGATCTACTTTCTGTCCTCAAAAATAAAAGTTGGAAAAGTAACTGTGTAAATAACACAATTTTCAGAGCATATTGGTGTTAATATTCAGAATTTTGGGCTAAAGTGGGGAGCCAATGAAGTTTGTTAAAGTGGAAAATGATATAGTGCAACTTCAGTTAAACATCTAAAAATCTAAACTGGCAAAATATGGGATAATTTAACTTGCTTTTTCTACTATAGGGAAATGTATATAGCTACCATACATTTTCTATCTGTGCTGGGCTCTTACTTGAAACTAATGCTTTTGACACTACAGTGAACATGACAATAAATTGTCCTATAATAGATTCCATTTATAACTCCATTTATTCAAGATACTGCTGTCTGGAATTGCCTTTTCTTACTTCTCCCAATGGTGAAATTTGCTCATAGTTTAAAAGTTCTCTCAGGTATCAACTCTGACACAATAACCAAGGCATCCTATTCTTCTATCTTTTGTTCTTGTTAGAATTCCTGGTGTCCTTCCTTATGCTCTCATCTACTTATTTTTAATAAGATCTATTTTATAATATTAAAATTATATTCCTGTTAGTCCTTATATTGTCTCTCTCCCTTGTTTTGATGTTAAACTCTGTGATGGCATCAAACTTGCTAGTTTATCTTGGCATTGCTAACACTGTTCTTAATGTTTAATTGATTGTTAGATTAACATTTAATATACTACAGAGTTAATGTTAATGAATTTCCTTTAATTTATTATATTGTGATCTTTGCAATTTATTTTAAAAGCCTGTAAGTATTAACCAAAAAGAAAAATGCTAACCTGACATAAGTAAATACCACATTTCAGGGGCATTAAAGCTTTCAGTGATACCTTGTATTTTGTATAATGTTTTTAAAATAAGAATTGAAAAATTCAACAGAGCTTTTAGCAAAGCTAAAGTTATTGGAATATTAAATAATTTGAAATTAGGAAATGTTTTCATGAGCTATATAGCAATGCCCAGTACCACGTCAATTATACAAATACACCGAGAAGCTTTTAGCTGCTTATGCTTTGCAAAAAAGTCATAGGACAGGATTAGAGGAGATGGCAGGTATATATATATATATATATATATATATATATATATATATATGCTGTAGTGCCTCATAGTGTGGCACGGGTCCCACATCATTAACATTACCCGAGAGCTTATTAGAAAGGAACATTTTCAGGTCCCACCTAAACCTACTGAGTCAATTTTGTATTTCAACAAGATTCTGAGTTGATTCATATGCACACTAATGTTTGAGAAGCACTTATTTCCTAATAACATCTTAAGCTGATTTTCAGGTAGTATGTTCATAAGAAAATTTGGAAACCATAGAAAACAACAAAGAAAAAATTTAAAATTTCATACAATCCTGCCAAAATATAACCATATTAATATTGTCATGTTTTCTAGCTTTTTGCTATTTTATTTTAAAATGCTGTGGTTAATATTCTTGTTGCTAAATCTTTGAACATGCTCAAGATTATTTTTACATTTTTGCAGAACAAGTTTAAAAAATCTATTTGCTAATGAACACTTAGGTTAACTACAGATATTGACTATGGTCAATCCTACACTTAAGTTTTTAATCCATTTTAGTTGACTTGTGTAGAAGGTATGAGATAAGGGTCTAATTTAATTCTTTTGTATGTGAAAATTCAGTTTTCCCAACACTAGTTGTGTTAGGCAACTTTCCATCACTGTGACAAAACACCTGAGAAAATCACAATGGGAAAAGTATGCTTTGGCCCATGGTTTTAGGATGTGGTCAGTGGGCTGCACTGCTTTCAGGCCTGTGGGGCGACACAAACTGTAGGACTGGAGGATGCAGCAAAACAAAACTCATCTGATGGTATCCAGGAAGCAAAGAGAGAAGGAAAAGCCAGAAAGGAAAGGCTGGGCACAAGATATAAGCCCCCAAGGTCACACCCCCATTACCCACTTCAGTTAGGCCCCACCTCCTAAATTTCCATCATTTTGCAATAACACTATCAAATTATATCCATCAATGGATTAATCCACCAATGAAGTTAAGAGTCCTCAGGGTCCAGTCACCTTCCCCAAATCCCATTTCTGAGCACATGGGTATTTTAGAGCCAAACCATTACACTATTTGTTGAAGAGATTGTATGCTTGGCACCTTTATCCAAGATAATTGGCAGTACATGCTTCAGTTTATTTCTGCTCTGTTTATTTTATTCCTTTAGTCAGTGTGTTATTTTTATGCCAGTATCATGCTGTATTGATTACTGTAGGTTACTGGTATATTTTGAACTGAAGTAATGAGGTGGCTCAGCTTTGTTCTTTTTGTTCAAGATTTTTTTGGTGCCAGGTTTGGGAGGCAGAGGTAGGAGGATTGCTGTGAGTTCAAGGCCAGCCTGTGCTACATAGTGAATTCAAGGCCAACCTGGACTACATAGTGAGACCCTGTCTCAAAAAACAAGCAACAACAACAACAACAACAACAAAAAAGACATTTTTGGCTATTCAGGATCTTTTGTAGTTCTATACAAGCTTTATAATTTTTCTATTTCTATCAAAAATGTGTAAGAAATAACTATGAGCTATTATATAGTACCAAATTAAATAACCTAGAAGAAATGAATAAGTTCCTAGAAACTGCAGTTTACCAAGACTGGATCATGAATAAATAGAAAATCTGAATAGACTAATAGGAATTAAGGAGATTAAATCAGTAATCAAAAACTCAAGAAAAAAATAAAGCCCAATACCTTATGACTTCACAATTCCAAACTCTGAAGGAGGACTCAATACCAATCCTTCTCAGACTCTTCCAAGAAAATTAAAGGTGAAGCTATGCTTGCAAACTCAAATTCATTTTACAAGGCCAGCACTACCCTGATATCAAGTCAGACAAAAACACTACAAAAAAATTAAATTCTAGGCCAGTATTCCTGATCAACATAGATCCAGAAATCCTCAACAAAAAAACAGAAAACTGGATTCAACACCACATTAAAAGGAGCATACACCATGGTCAAATGTGACTTATCACTAGGATGAGAATTTACTGCATCGTATACAAAGCAGTAAATGTGATGTACCACAAGTAAAGATAAAAATTATATAATCATCTCAGTAGGTGGAGAAAAGTCATTTAACAATTTTCAGCATCCTCTCATGATTTAAGTGAAGACTTTGAAAGTAAGATTTATCTAGAAGGAAATAATAAACTGAAACTAAAAGAGTATGTCCTAAAACATGCTGCTTTTATTCTCTAGTCCACTTACTCTTATTTAATGCCATGACCTACTTGGGATACAAATAAGGTCTCATCTTTTAAATTTTCAAATTAATCACTGGTATACCAAATTACTCAGGTTAGCATAGTTGCTCTTTTCTTGGAGCTTTCTTTTAGCCTGCTTTTAAGTTTTGCTAAATTCCTATTCATTCATTCCAAAGAGGCTAATTCTCATTTTAAAAGTCAGATAAAGAAAGAGAGAGGTATTTTAATTAGTGTATAAGCTAGTGATCTCATTTTGAGCTGATGTTGATTTTGTCATTGCTATATAAAGTATCACAAATTCAAGCTCAGCCTGGAAAACTCAGCAAGACCTGTATCAGAAAATAAAACAAGACAGACTGTGTATGCAGCTCAGTGGAGAGGATGTAGCTCAGTGAGACCACCTAGTACAGAAAAAGAAACAAACGGAAGGAAGGAAAGACAGAAGAGAGGGAGGGATGGAGGAAGGAGACAAACTAGGCCCAACAAAGGTTTGATATCTCCTTGTTTTTGTTCATGTGATGCCATGAATCCTTGCAAAGACTCTACTGATTTTTAATGTCACAGGATTTTATTTTCTTAATATATGTCACATACTGAGTCATCTTGGCTTCTCTGCCTGATGGGATGTGTGAGAATGTACTTTGAGCCCATTTCTACCCTGTACCAGAATGAGTCCATGAATGGAACACCAGTGGCCTGTAATCCAAATGAAGTTTGCAAATATGTTTTGTTTAATCCGTGTGGGAGTTTTTAAACAATTGGATTTAATACACACAGAATCAAACTACAATTATAAGTCAACAGGTTCATTTAAATATCTGGACTTCACACTTTCAAACCCATAGAACTGGTTTCAGTGACCTCTTATTCTCACACAAGAAAAAAGTGGATCGTACTGCATAATTGTTTTTTTTAGCCTCGTTCTGTCTGATTTGTTCTCACCTTCAATACTTCTGTTGTTTTACCTACCTGGCTTTGGATTTGGCCAAACAATGTCTGTTGTTGAGGTCCTATCTCCAACCCATATTGTCCTTTCTTCCTGGGCCACACAGCTGTGACTGTTCTGGTTTGTGTCTAGATGTCCCCTCAAAGCCTCATGCAGTCATAAGTGGGGCTTTTTCAGAGTGGGGCTGAATCTTGAGTGTGTGATTGATTCATAGTGCAATGTTAGGATTAAAGGTGCGTGATTACTAAATCAGTCCACTGATTTGGCACCACCCTAATCCTAGTAGGCTGGATATAATAAAAGGGACAGAAGGAAGCTTGTATTGTCCCACTTCCTTCTGCCCTCCATGAACTGTTTCTCCTCTGTGGTGCTTGTCTGCCATGCCACCCTATGTTGGGGCCAGCCAAATATAGGCTGAAATCTTTACAAGCTGAGCCAAATAAAATTTTCCTCACTTAACTCTAGGTGTCGGGTATTTTGTCTGAGCAACGAGATAAAGTAACTAAGACAATGACTAAACTTCATGAAAGATGTGCTGGTAATTATGAGCATAAGAAAAGATGGGTATAAAAAGACCACATCTTTTTTATCCATTCCATGGTTGATAGGCATTTGAGTTGTTTCCAAGATATTACAAATTATGCTTCTATAAAGCATGAGTGCAAATGTATCATTGTGATATGATGTTTTTAGTTCTTCCAGGAAGATACCCAGGAGGAAAGCTGGCTCAAATGAGACCTCTAACCCTAGATTATTGAGGAATCTCCACACTGATTTCCACAGTGGTTGCACCAGTCTACCAGTTGCAAAGTGGAGAAGGGTTCCTTTTTCCTCACAGCCCCACCAGCATTTGTTATTGGATGATTTCTTGATGATAGCCATTCTTTCTGGCATGAGATGAAATCTCAGTGTTTTGTTTTGTTTGTTTGATACTGGGGATGGATCTTATGACCTCATACTTGCCAGGCAGGCACAGTGCCACTGAGCTACATCACTGGCCCCTCAGTCTTGTTTTAATTTGCATTTCTCCAATGTCCAATGATGTTGAACATTTTTTTGTGTATTTGTTTTCCATTTGTATTTCTTCATCTAAGAAATGCTTGTTTACCTCAGATGCCCGTTTTTGGATTGGGTTGTTAAATACGGGAATTTAAAAACCCAATTGAATTGAATTGAAAAACCCAATTGAATTTTTTTTAATTCTTTATATTTTCTAGATATAAGTCCTTTGCCTGAGGAACAACTGGCAAAAAATTTTCCCCACTCTGTGGGTTGTCTTTTCACTCTGTTGGTGATTTCTTTTATGTGCAAAAGCTTTTTAATAAGATGAGATCCCAGTTGTAGGTAAATGGATGCAACTAGAGACCATACTCACAAGTGAAATAAATCAGACTCACATGTTTAAGCATCATATTGTCTCCCTGGTGTGAGGAACTGAAAGAGTAAATAAGGTCCAAAATGCACAGTAGATATTGTGAAATGGGAAGAAATTGTTCAAAATGGAAAAAGAAACTAGGATGGGGAAAGGGGAAAGAAAGGAAAGGAAAAAGAAAAAAACAAAATACAAGATAGTTATACTATTTCTCTTTGTTTATTAAAAAGAAAGATTTGTGCTAATATGATTTGGAGAAATTTTTTATATCCATATCTTGGACTCTGTTTAACTATTTTAAAGATAACAATACTCAACATATTAACTGTAGTTATTCTCCTATTATTTTGTTATGAAATTTTGGGGTTTTTTTTTCCATAAAATAAAAAGAAAAGAAAAGAAAAGAAGTTCACCTGTAAGAGTTCTTTATATATTCTGAATAGCAATCTCTTGTTTTCTTCCTCCCAAAAAACAGAAGATAAGATGGGGTTGAGAGCTTGATCTTTCCCTTTCAAAATTCTTGTTTTGGTTTTCATCTAGATCTATTTATGTTCTTCCCCTTACTTAGCTCTGTTTACCACAGAGTTATGAAAAGGAACTGCTTTCACCAAGCCTCAAAAGGTTTTGTTACCTTCCTCCCTCAAGGTAATGGGTGCCTATAAGTCTTTCATTTGCATAACAGAGTTATCTACTGATACACTTATTCCCACAGCAAAGATCTGCTTCAAGCAGATTCTTGACATTTTAAAAATTTCACGTATCATAAAACTCACTCATCATAAGTCAAAAATTCATTGTTAATTAGTACATTCATAAAGTTGTATAACCAGCATGATTGTTTTAAAACATTTCTATCACCCCAAGCATTTCTTTATGCCTACATAGAGGTAACCAATCCATACTTTCACCCCAATTTACAGATAAACATTGATCTGCTTTCTGTCTACTTTCACGACATGTATAATTTATAAATATTTCCTTCTAGTCTGTAACTCACCTTGGCATTTTTTAAATGATATCTTTGAAGTGCAAAAGTTTGTAATTTTATTTTCCAGATATGTTATATAATTTTAGTTATGCAATATGTAGTCTATTGTTTTTGGCTTCTTTCACTTAGAATAACATTCTTCTGGTTAATCTGTGTTGTAGGACACATCAACAGTTGGTTCTTTTTTGCTGAAATATACTATGTTGTGTGAATGTAACACGTTTTGTTTATTCTGGAATTAATGAGCAACAGAATTATTTTCAGTTTTTGGCTATTTGAATAATGGTAATATAAGCAGTTGAAAGCAAGTATGCGTGGACAAATGTTTTCATCTCTTTTGGGTAGATATCTGGGAGTGGAATTATTGGATCATGTAAGTTTATGTTTAGATTCTTCAGAAACTGCCCAGCTTGTTTCCAGAGTGGCTATACCATTTCATGTTTCCATTGTTTGGGTGTGAATTGGTATTTCACTGTTGTGGTTTCAGTTTTTGTTTCCCTAACAACTACTAATCACATTTTCATGCTTTGAGAAGCCATTTGTATTTTCAAATCTCTTGTCCACTTACAAAATTATCTTTTTATCATTTTAAATATTCAAATGTTATCAAGGCTGAAGAATTATTATATTCTAAATACAAGTATTTTACTACATGTATAATTTATAAATATTTCCTCCTAGTCTGTAGCTTGTCTTGGCAATTTTTAAATGATGTCTTTGAAGAGCAAAAGTTTATAATTTTAGTGAAGCTCAATTTATATTTCTTTTTTTCTTTATGGAGTATGCTTTTGGTGTCAGAGCCTGAGAAATCTTTGTGTAAGCCAGAATAATGAATATTTTTAATTTGGTCTTCCTCCTAGAAATCCATTGCATTAAGTTTTTATTTGGTGTGAAATATGGATCAATTTTTTACATGCATATCTGATTTTTACTACCCTGTGTTGGAAAAAGTTTCCTTTCTCCAGTGAATTGTCTTAATACCTTTGTCAAAAATCAGGTGACCATAAATGTATAGGTTCATTTCTGAATTCTCAGTTCTGTCCCAGGGAACTCTGTATGTGTATCTTTGTGCCAATACCACACTGTCTTGATTATTGTAACTCCTTCTGTAATTTTTGAAATTACGGTAAAGCTGTGCAAATTCTCCAACTTTGTTCTTCTTTTTCAAAATTATTTTGGCTATTCTGGATAAATTTTTATATGAATTTTCATATGAATTTTAGAATTAGCTTGTCAGTTTCTAGAGAAAAGCCTGGTGGGATCTTGATAGATATTATGTTGAATCTACAGATTTACTTGTGGGGAATTGCCATCTTAACAATTTTGAATCTTACAATTCATAAACATGAAATGTCTTTCCATTTATTTAGAAGTTCATTAACTTATGTCAGGTATGGGTGTTCTTAAATTATTTCCTAAGCATTTTATGTCCATTGATTCTATTGTGAGTAAAGTTATTTCTTAATTTCTTTTTTTTTTTTATGGTTGCTAGTTTACTTTTTTTTCTTCTAATAGCTTCTTTGTAGATTCATTAGAATTTTCTTCAGATAGAATTGTGATGTCTTCATGTAAAGACAGTTTTCTTTCTTACCAGTATGTATGTCTTTATGTATGTGTTTAGTGTGTTTTTACCACTTCCTAAAAATTTCAGTACAAAGTTGCATACAAATGGTAGGGACCTATGTCTAGTGTTAAGGGGAATACATTTCATATTTCAGCTTTAAATATAATGTAAACTGGAAGATTTCTTCTACCCTCTACATACCTTTTGTAGTTTGAGGAAGTTCCATTTAGTCTTAGGTTTTGAGAGTTTTTATCATGGTTATTGGAGTTTGTGTGATGTTTCTTCTGTGTATATTGAAATTATTATATGCTTTTGTTCCTTTTATTCTGTAAATGTTATTAATTGACTTTCAGTGTTGAATCAATGTTGTCTTTCTGGGATAAATCCTATGTGGTCATGGTATGTAATTCTTCTTAAATTCTGGTCCTCTAATATTTTGGTAGAGAATTTTGCATCAAAGTTTATGATAGTAGCCTAGAGTTTTCTTTGGATCATTGATACCAGGACCTCGAAAATGTTCCCTGCTCTGAATTCTGAGAGAGTTTTTGTAAGACTACCATTGTATTAGAGAATGTCATATAAGTTCTGAGGGAAGCCATCTGAACCTGAGATTTACTTTATGGGAAATATTGTAGCCACTAATGGGGTATTGTTCTTTGTTATACATCTATTTACACTATTTCTTCTTGAGTTGGTTTTGATAATTTGTGTCTTTCCCAGCATTTATCCATTTCATCTAAAATACCTTAACATGATTGCCATGAAGTTGTTTATAGTATTATCTTGTAATTAATTTCTCTAGCTTCATTAATGGTAGTATCTCTTCACTTTTTATTTTGGTAGTGTCTTTTCTGTCTAGTTTAAGTGTTTTTTTCACTCAAAGTATAGTTTTATGAATTACTTTTTGTTCTCTTGAATTTTTCTCTATTGTTATTCTGTTTTCAATTCCATTAAGTCTTTCTCTGATTTTTCTTCATTTTTGCCTGTTTTATTTACTCCTCTATTTTTTAACTTATTGAATTGCAAACTTAAACTATTTACTTAGCACTTTCATATTTTCCAATCTAAGTGATTAAAGCTATACATTTCCCTTTATGTATTACTTTTTCTGCATCCTATAAATGTTACCGTTTGAATTTCTTTGTGATTCAATGCCCAAGTATAGAGATTTCTGAATTTCTTTCTGTTGTTGATTCCTATTTTAATTATACTTGGTCAGAGGATGTATTTTAAAACATTTAACAATCCTCTAGAATTAAATGAGATTTGTTATATTGTCGAGCATATGATTAATATGAAGAATTCCCTTGTGTACTTTAAAAGAATGTGTATTTCTGTTAGTATAGGGCACTGTATTTCATAAACATCAATTTTTAAATGGATTTATTCAAGATTTGTTTGTACTTGCTGGGGTTTTTTTTTGTCTAGCTGTGGGTCCCTTCAGTTATTTAGCGAGGAGTACTAAAATCTCTGACTTTAGTCATGTTCTATATCACTAAATCTCAGTGGCTATTTATGTGAAGGCAGAGTCATAAGATTATAATGGAGTGGATGAATTCCTTTTGCCTAGTGATGCAACCATCAGAGTGCAATACATTACTGAAATGCTGGTGGTGATTTCATAGTGCAGTGCATTACCCATATGCTGGTGGTGATGTTAGTATAACTAATGTAAACCTGTTGTGTTGCTAGTTGTATAAAAGTACAGTGCACACAATTTGTAGAACATGGTACTTGATAATAAACTATATTAATGATTTATATATATCCTATACTATATTCTTTATCATTATTTTAGAGTATATTCCTTCTGCTTATCTATTTTTTATTTTATCTTTGTCTCAATCTGATTAAAGCCATCTATGACAAATCAACAGCTAACATACTAAATGGTCAAAACTGAAAGTTTTCACTCTAAAAACCGAAACAAGACAAGGATGTTCACTGTCACCACTCCTATTCAATATCAGTCTGGAAACATTAGCCAGAGCGATTAGACAAGAGCAAGGAATAAAAGGAATAAGGATCAGAAAGGAAAAAGTTAAGTTATTATTATTTGCAGATAACATGATAGTCGACATAGAAGACCCCAAAAACTCCACTAAAAGGCTTCTAGAATTAACAACCAAATTCAGTAGCATAGCTGTATACAAAGCCAACCCTCAAAAATCAGTAACATTCCTGTACAAAAACAACAAATTCACTGAGAGAAATTAGGGAAACCACACCCTTTGCAACAGCATGCATAAAACAAACAAACAAACAAAAGCAACAAAAAAGAGATACTTAGGAATCAATGTAATAAAGGAAGCAAAAGATCTATACATTGAAAATTTTAGTACTCTGAAAAAGATCAAAGAGGATATCAGAAAATGGAAATGTAACCCCTGTTTATGGATAAGTAGAACCAACATTGTGAAAATGGCCATACTCCCAAAATTGTTATACAGATTTAATGCAATTCTGATCAAAATACCATTTGCTTACCTATTTTTAAAAAGTTTGTTGTAAAATATCCTGCCAGGTTATGTTAGCAGCAACCTTGTACATCTCATGTTTATTGCATCACTTGATTGTATCATTTTTTCTTGTGCTCGACTTATTCTCAAGTGGTTTTATTCATCATGGCCCCTGAGTATACAAAGTCTACTACTAATGTTTCCATTAGGAGGCCTGTAGCCAGGTGTGGTGGCGCATGCCTGTAATCCCAGCACTTGGTAGGAAGATTGCCGTGAATTCGAGGACTGTCCAGACTATATAGTGAATTCAAGCCCAGCCTGAAAAACAGCAAACCCTGGCTCAAAAATACAAAACAAAATGAAATGAAACAAAACAGAGGCCACGTGAAATGACTGACCTGGAAATGAAAATAAAAGTCTTTAAGCTATGTGGGTCTAAAGTCAGTGATGGTTCTTGCTTGATAGTCAGGCATGTCCTATTTCACTGTAGCTATGACCTTGAGGAACAAGAACAAAGGGATGCAAGCTGTTGAAGAATCTACTTCTTTGGAGACAATTAGACTTGACAAAAATTGAGAAAGATCTGTGTTACTTATAGAGAAACTTCTAGTGACCTGGATTGAAAATCAAACATAAAAGTCCATCCTTCTTAGCACTGTGAAGATTATAGCCAAAGCAAAAAGTTGCTTTCAATACTTCTGAAAAAGTTGAACCCTACTATGAAAAAGTTGGACCCTACTATGATGAAAAAGTTGGACCCTAGTATGATGTTGAATTTACTTCTAGCTCTGGGTGGTTTCAAGGATTAAGCAATTGTTATTCATTGCTTATAATGGGAAGGGGAGCCTGAGTCTGTGAGTGCTAATGTGAAGGCAGCTGAAAAAATTTTGAAAACTCTACATGAATTGATTGTGGAGGAAAATTACTTGCCAGAGCAAATTGGATGGAGAAATAGGCTATACCACTTAGCTTAGGTGTATAGTAGGTCATATCACATAGGTTTGTGTAATTACATTACATGGTGTTTACACAACAACAGAATCACTTAACTACCTGTTTCTCATATGTACCCCTATTGGTAAGCAACAGATGACTAATATTGAGATATATGTAAATTTTGTTTTAGAACTGTGAGCGCCTTTCTGTTTAATGCATATGTACTTCTAATTGTTAAAATTTTCCAGAAGAACTGGGCCTTTAATCATTGTGAAGTGTCCTTGTCATTTCCAGTAGTATTTCTAAACTGAAAATCTATTTTGTCAGATACTGATATAGATAAACTAGAGCACTGTATCTGATGTTTGTATGGTATATCTTTTCCTTCCTTTGTCTTTCAGCCTATTTCTGTCCTTGAATTTAAAGTGTACTCTTGCAAATAGTACCTTGCTTTTTAAATCTAGTCTGATAATTTCTGCCTTTGTATTTTTTCCACTGTATTTAATGTATTCATTGATCATAGTTGGATTTACATCTTCCATTTCGCTGTTAATTGTCTATATGCCTTGTAGCTTTTTTCTTATTCATCTTTTTTTGTTGCCTTTTTTAATTAAGTCAAAACAAACTATATCATTTGATTTCCTCTGATATTTTAAAGTAAACTTTAAAAATATTTTTTCTTCCTACTTTATGGGTTATACCATGTGGTATTTTATTTTATCACAATCTATTTCAGGATACTACTAGTTTAATTCTGGTAAAAATAGAGTGACTTTGATCTAGCATTACTCAATTTCTTCTCCATATCTGTTATTATTTTCAAACACATAACATCATTCATACCCAGCATGAGTGAGACCCTAGATTTGATCTCAAGCACTGTGTGCGAGTGTGTGTGTGTGTGAGTGTGTGTGTTCTCTATGGTGTTTTTTCCATAGATTGACCATTTCCTGTTACCATTTCTTCTTGTTAACTCGAGTTATCATCTAGTAGCATTTCCTTTTAACTGGAAGGACCTTAATAAGTATATCTTCTTTCAACAAATGTCTTTATTTCTCAAGGAATGTTCTATATTACCTATGTTTTGGAGGATGATTTTCTTGAATATTGTTAGTCATTTCACTGCTTTTTTGTCTCTCTCATTTCTAATTAGAAGTCATTTAATCAGACTGGTTTGCTTCTGTACATGATTAGCCATTTTTCTCTTGTCTCTTAAAGATTTTCCTTTTGTCTTTCAGTAATTTGGATATAATTTGTCTAGATGTAGATCTCTTTCTGTCTTAGTTGATATTAGTTCAATGTCTTGGTTCTATTGGTTATTGTTTTCCTTCAAATTGGTATATTTCCAATCATTATTTCTTCAAATATATTTCATTACCCTTTCTCTTTATACTTGCCTAATTCCTGTTTGATGTATGTTGGTATCTTGATATTCCAAAAGTTTTTAAGGTTGTGTCCATTTTTTCATTTTTTTCTTTGTGTTCTTCATAATGGGTGATTTCTATTGATCTGTCTTCAAGTTCACTAATTTCTTCTTTTGGCTTCTCAAATCTGATGTTTGGCCCTGTAGTAAGTTTTTAAATTTTCATTATTGACTCTTCAAGTCTATAATTTTTATTTTTTGAAAAGTATCTTCGTGTACTAAAATTCTCTATTTGTTGTACCATTGCCATCATATTTTCTTTTATTTATTTAAGTACAATTTGTTTAATTCTGTTGGCTTATTTCTAATAGCTATCATAAAGTTTTTGCTTGCTAACTCCTAACCTGAGCCCGTTCGGCAACATTTTCTGTTGACTCCTTTTTTCTCTTCATTATGGATTACACAAGTTTTTGTCAAAACTGAACCCCTTATCCAGGCAGGATAGTATGTGCCTGTAATCCAGCTATTCAGGAAGATTGTAAATTCAGGTTCACCCTGGACAATTAGTGAGATTCTGTCCCAAAATAAACATTAAAAATAAAAAATAACTGGACGTATAGCTCAGTCCAAATTCGCTAGGTTTCATCCCCAGTACTACACAAAAAAGGAACTGTTTGCAATAATGCATTTGTAGTAGCCTTGGGTTCTGATTACTTTTTTTCTTCTTTGAAGTGTCAGTTTATTAACTTTTGTTTTGTTTTAAAAACTTGCTCTCAATTTGTGGAATCCATGTGTTTCATGATATGTCACTGCTGATTTCTTTGTGTTTTTCATATGTGTTTGTTTTCCTTATTCTAAATTTTATTTTTTTTAACCTGGCTTTCTTGTGTTTCCATAGTTTAATTGTTATGTAATGATCGATAGAGGTCATGCCCAAACACTTTGAGCAGAATTGGGGAGCACATTCAGTGTTCAGGTAGTTTTCAGTTGTATACTTTCTTTTTTTCATTAGGCCCTGTTTTAGTACTTTTCTCACCACTGAGACAAAATACCCAACACCCAAAGTAAAAGCGGGAGAGGTTTGTTATTTTACCTCACAGTTTGTAGAGTTTTCAGTTCTTAATTGGTTGGCTCCTTGGCAGAGGGGTATCACAAAGGAGAAACAGTTCATGGCAGGGGATGGCAGCAAAAGGAGCAAGCAGTAAGTGATAAACCCTCTTTCTGTTCCTTATATTCTATCTAGGGTGGGGCACTCTTAGTCCTTGCATAGTACCTTGAATCCATCCCAGCACCAAATCCTTAATCCCAGCATCACAAACTCTAGATCCACCCACCTCTGAAAATCCTCACCTATGATCATATGAGACTTTGAGGGGACATCTAGACACAAGCTGTAACAGGCCCGCTTGGGTCTCTACTAGGCATGTAAACTTCTATTCAGCCAGATATGTGGGGAATTTTTCTAGCCCCTACGTGACTCTTATTTCCATTTTCTCTGTTAAATTTCTTGGTAGACCACCAGTCCACTGCTAACCACTACCAGGGTGCAACCTTAGTCTGGTAGAGGACTTAGAGGACTTCCTTCTTACCAGTGTGGAGGTCTTGGTGTTTAGTGCACATCAAGTCAGCTTCCTCTGGCAGTGAAGCTGCTGGTTTTCATGACCAGCTCTACTCTGGTAGAAGCACTGTATTGCCTATGCTGTGAAGAAATATGAGTAGCCCCAGGCAAGGACGTCACAGACCTCCAGTGTTCTCACATGAAGTTCAGCAGTTTTTCAGGAACTAGTTCTCAATTTTTTGTTTGTGTGTGATTGCTTATCAAAGTAATGAAATCTTGTTTTTGAAAATTCTGTCCCTTTTCATAGTTGCTTCTTGGGAAATTCCTAACTTACTCTCTGTCACCAGAAGTGCTGTCACACCTGGCAACTTCTAAAGTGGCAAATTCATTTGCTAAAGTTTTACCTAACAAAGGACTCTTCTGTAGATCTTTTGTACCATT
Organism: Dasyprocta punctata; assembly: GCA_004363535.1. Taxonomy (NCBI): domain Eukaryota; kingdom Metazoa; phylum Chordata; class Mammalia; order Rodentia; family Dasyproctidae; genus Dasyprocta; species Dasyprocta punctata. The sequence goes on along the minus strand of RJWM01005481.1, from coordinate 63,849 downwards.
TTGGTGCAAATTGTGGGTCTTTGGGATTAGAACAAACTATTCACCACACCAGGTAGTCTGCCTACCTTGCTATTCACGCTATGATTTTAATCCTATTTGATGTGAGGAATTTTACATTTCAGTAATAATTGCCAGTAACTTTTTTGTGTGTTGTCTTCTGTTAAATATCACATTGTGGCAGCTGATACCCTTTGTAATGTTGAATTTAATGGCAGCTTATAAATAAGTTATTTCATGATTCCCCTTTATAAATATAGGTATACATATATTACGTTTTATATTGTATCTTCCTTAACAGAATGTTTAAATGGTTAAAATTTGTGCTGCAGTATAGCGTTCTGGCTCATGAAAAATGAAAGCTATCAGCGATCTGGGCAATAAGATTCATCGCCAATAGTCACTAGCAACAGCACACAGCATTTTAATATCAGTGAGGTCCACAGCTAGCAGTAAGAGCTGGTGTAATTGAAAGACGTTTAGGTGCAATCATTCTGCTGTTTGTTCCTTGCCAGATTCAACATGGGATTGTGTGAGTATTTGAAGAAAACACCAGTGTTTTCATATCTTTGAAAGATGTAAAAAGGGTAGATCCGTGCTTAAATTTAAAGAACGTGGTAATTTTAAAATCATATGGCTCTAAAACAAAAAGGTATTTTATTTGTTTTGGTTGATTAAAGCTTTAGAAAAGCTATTCCTTGGTTACAAGTGAACCGATAATTCTGGTCTAATGTTGCCGTGGTAACGACTCATGCTGATATAATTGAGAACATCTTATACATGCTGGCTTGAACATTTTCTCCCTGCCATTTTGAGTTGTTCTAGAGGTATATGAAGGAGGCTAGGATAACTAGCTTGAGAGAAATTAAATCTAGTTATATACATCTTTGGCATTAATCTGATGTTAGCTAGTGATAGCTCGTGCTGGGCGGTTGTGCTTTGCTTCTAGGGGCTTTTCTTTTTAAAACAAAAGAAAGCTCTTTTTATTTTCTGTGTGCTGCATGTTCCGGTATATGTGTTTACACCATCGGTTCTGCTGCCTCTAGAGATTAGCATAACTCCCTTTGCTCTTGGATTGTTGTTTTGAGCAATATGTTTTGGAAAGGTTGGTTTTCATCATGAGTGGTGAGTATGCTCTCTGAGTCTCTTCAGCTGTACATTTTAAAAAAATACTTAACTGTATGAGGTAAATATTTTTAAAGAGGCAGTTTGAAAGCCAGAGATGTAGTAAATGACATTTTGTGTTGATGCTTTTGTATTTAGAACTGCCACTAGGCAAAACTGCTTTTAAAAGCCAGTAAGAACTATAAACAATACCAGTGGTAACAGGCAGTACTAATCATCAGACAGTACAAATTTTCTTTTTGGTTTGATTTATTGTATTCATTAGATAATGTTGCTACTAATTGTGTTATAAATTAATAAGAAGGCTAACAATAATAGGAGATTGTTTTAGTATCTGACCTCAAGATAATTAGTCTAACTTTCCTTTGATTAGTTTTGTCATCTTAATGCTAATTTTTTTGCATCTTTTTCACTGTATTTGAAAAAAATACCATTCTTGAAAATAAGATCATAAGAACATTTTCTTGATTTTCTTGGTTTGTTTTCATTATAATGCATTGAGAATTTAGGGTTTAATGATGAAATAAACATGCATTTTGGTTTTAGAAGCTTTCTTAATATTTTTAAGAAACAATTTTTGGGGAAATAATTTAAAATAAGTAGATTTGTGGTAACTACTTTCCTCTTTATTATGATAAAATTTATTTTTTTCAACATGTTCAGAAATATTTTTTGAGAAAATATACTGTAGTATCTACTGCAGCTCATCGTAGGGCAAATGCTGTTCACTTCAAGCCAAACCTACAGCTAAAAATAGATATCCTGTTGTTAGAGTGAGAAATGTTTGCGTAGAGCATAATTCATTAGCATTTTTTTTGCTTAATTAAAAAAGAGGCTATTTTTAAGCTAACGTTTGATGCAGTTACCATTTTTAGGAAAAGCATTACATGATTTTCAGATAACACAATTCTGTAATTTTTATTTAAAAGATTTAGAATTGGGATTCTTGAATCTGAGAGTTGGATTTTTGCTGTATAATAATAAAATTCAAAATCAATGAACCTCTTTTCCATAACTGAGGATTATCTCATTATGATCAGAAAATATTCTTTATCCTGTTAAGTATGACATGAACATTTTCAACACTGTTATATGTTTATAAAGTGGTATCAGATGTGAAAGGGAGATTTTTGCATGCAGAATGTTAAGGATAGACTAGATTATTATTTTCTTGTTCTCTAACTAGATCTTTCTGACCTAGTGTTTTAAATCTGTACTAATATTACAAAATCAACATGTTATCATTCCTTAGGTTTTCTGTGGATACAAAACCTAATCTTATCTGATTATCATACTTTTATTTCTTTGAATAAGGAGACTTTTTCTCTTTGAAAGTTTAACCTACAACCTAGAGTCTTTAGGTAACTACTGTGGTTCTCTGGAGGTTTTTTCACATGATATATTAGTTTCAACTGAAGAGAATTTTTGCTGTTTCTCTTGTTGCTTTATGTTTTCTTCAAGAAAACTATGGATTAGAAATAGTATTTTATGTACTCAATCATATTGGCCTTTCCTTACTGCGTTTTTCTGCCACAAGAATTGTAGTAATAAATAAACATTGATTTTTTTCAAGACTGTTCAATTTTAACTCATTTCACTTAAAAGTGATTAAAAGCCCTAGGCATTTCAAAATGTGGAAAATTACAAGTTAATTCTGCATGTGTTATTTCTGTGCATATGGTACTTTTTTCTAGTTGTAAGGCTATTTCTTACTCATTCCAGCTAATTAAATGGTTTTTGTTTTGTTTTGCTTTGTTTTCTGAGAGTCTATCTTTGGCCTTCTTTTATTGCTGGGTTCTCGGAACGATCTCATACATGCCTACATTTTCAATCACTATTTGAACAATCAATTCAATGTGAATTTTCTTTTGCCATCCCCAAACCTGTTCTTTTATTGATTCTGATTTATATTATGATCTTACCGCCTATGGAAGAAATAAAAACAGAAATCTTATTTCTTACCCCTAGCTTAGTCATTGGATTCTATTGATTCTACATCACGAATGAGTCATAAATCACTCAATTTTCTCCAGTCTCACAGACACTGGGAAGGCTTTTAGCTCAGGCATTGTATGTCTTTTAAAATCCTGTTATGATATCCTCCCTCACTATTCTACCAGCTTCCAGTTTGCTATCACTCCAGATCATTTTTATATTTGCATTTTTAAACTGCAGTTTTTCAATTGCAAATATGTCTATTTCTTTAACCAATATGAAAACTTTCATTTGCTTCCTGTTGCCTTCAAAATGAAAATTAAACTCCTTAATGTCATACAAGATCAATGACCTACCTATCTAGCTTTGTTTACATCTTTCTCATATGCTTTACCATATATAATTACTTGCTAGGTTTTCATTGTCATTAGGTATTCTCTATCATGAAAACTCTGAGAACCACTGTGCTTTTCAATTCCTCCATTATTGACTTAGTCGAATTAGGTGATTTTTCAAGGCAGATTTATAAATTACAACAATTACTGTATTATATTGAAATTATATACTTGCATCATAGTTTCTAATCTCTAAATTTTGAACTCCTCAAGTCAAGGACAATATCTTGTTTACTTGTGTTTATTGTGGTTACTCAACATCCAAAACAAAGTAAGGAGTAGAATAAATGAATGGATAAATACTTTTTTTTTAATAAGTTTGAACATTTCTCTTAGGTTACCAATGAGAAAATATCAGTTGTGTCTTTTGGTTCAGAAAATACAATAATCATAGCATTTGCTCATTCTTTCTTCATCATTTTTGCAACATAAAGTATGATAAAAACTGATTAAGAAACTAAATTGGATCCATCAGACTTTTATCTTTCTAATATTCAAGAAATTGATTTTAAATGTAAAAGAATCTTTTCTTTCCTGTTCTAGATTGTTCTTTTGTTACTGATAACCCTTTCTGTGAAGTTTTTCTTCCTGTTAAGCAAGTATGTTTTATAAAATACTGATGAGCCCATCTAATAATCAGCTGAATTGTCTTAAAACCCTTTTGATTAAAAGAAATAGCAACCTACTTGAATAGACTTTATCAAAGATACAAGTGCTACAAAATGCAGTTATCTCATGAAAGCAAAACATAGACTTGAGCTTTATGAAGGACTTGATTGGGATTTGGGAAGCTGCCTGAAATTCTCAGTTTTTCTCTGAGATCACATGACTTATTTTTTCTGGATACCTGCTTTATTCTCACTGTGTGGAGAATAGGTTTCTCTGCTGCTTGTACAAATTGGAGCCTAGTTTTCTGACAGATTCCTATTTTATGTGTTTTTCAACTTAACTAGCATCACTATATCAAAATCCTAGGTGATGAGTAGCGAGGAGAGAAAGATGGAGAAAGGTCAGTCACCAGGTAATAAGTTATAGTTATATGGGAGAAATAAGTGCTAGTGTTTTACTGCATAGTAGTATAACCATATTTAATAATATATTGAATTTTTTTTAAAAATAAAGGATATTTTAATGTTCTCAATACAAAGAAATAAATGAGTAGGTATACTTGTTTACCCTATTTGAACATTACACAATGTGCCTATGTTTAGAAACGTCATATGGTGACTCATACATATGTAAAGTTTTTATGTATGAAATAAAAGAGAATCCTAGGTAGGAACTCTGTCCATTCTGTAACTGAGGACAAATCTCTAAAGAACGCTCTCCCTAATTTACTGTGAATGCCAGGAACATTACAGACTTGAGCATAGCACTTTATTCCCATTTCTAGATCTTGACTGGATGCATTATAAGAACACAAGATTGGGGAAATTGTGCAGCAGTCAGAAGGGTATTTGCCCAGAAATGTAGAGGATCAGATGGTTGAGCAGGCTCTCAAGTCTAACAGTTTGTTTGAGTAGCTTACCTTCATGAAAAGAAATAATTGTTTCACTCTTGCTAACTTTAAAGGGATGATCCGTAGGAAAAGTTGTGTGGAAAACGAGAAGAAGACAACACTGCTAACTGCTCTCATTCTTAAACATCCCTCTTGGAACCACCAAGAGTTTATTAAGATATTCCAAATTGAAAAAGTGGCCTTTCTTTTTTCACAAATGGCAGGGTTGTACCCTAATGTGATAAGAACTACTAACACCAAAGAACCTCAAGAGCCTTGACTACATTCCTATTCCAAAGTCACTAGATTATTTAACTAATAGTATAAATTTGTATAAGTTAAAAGATCTGAGAATTTTATTCTAACAGCACCTAGAATAGGAAGTGAGAGAATCCAAAGAAAAATTACCTACCTTAATTGAGAACATTTATAAAAGTTTGAAAAACATCTCACTGTTCATGCTTTAATAAAAAAAAAAGATCATGGAAACTACTAAAGAAGTTATTCCCCATTAGTGGATAAAATCACAGCTTTCAAGAGGAAGAAAATGAATTTATGTTTAGAAAATGTTTGTGCAGAAGGGTCTAAATGAGAAAAGCCGCAGATAGCATCTGGATTAATTCCTTAAAATATCAGGCCAACATAGAATCTGGAAAATAAAACATGGAAAATAAAAAATACAATTAAAAGAATTGGCTGAGGATCAGCCAGGAATGAAAAAGAAACATAATGATATAGCAATGAGTTAAGATAGTAAACCTGGCATTTGCAGAATATAAAGTTGTAGTACAGGCAGTAAAGCGGAGAATAATCATTTTAGGAAAGCAAATGAATAAAGTGAACAACTGCCATGATAAACCCTTCTAGAAAATACAGAACAGCAACAAGATTAATATTATGAAATTTAAAAGTGTGGTAGGTGAAAGTAGGACATCCTACAAATTGAATGAATAGCATTATAGCATTCCCATGCAACATATATAGTAAGCTGCACAAAACAATTAGTCAAAGAGATGACTCAGGAGAAATTTTTTGATGCTGAGGCTTGAACCCAGCACATGCTCTGTCCACACTGAAAGCCACACCTCCGGCCCAAGGAAATCTGAGAGAAGCATGATCTAAGAGTTCATTGTTGTTTGACAAAATTAGTAAAGAGCGCAACACCTAAGTATATGCTGGTACACATTTTTTTTTAAAATTTCAAGGATAATCATGCCATAAACCTCTAGATCTGTGTGCCTCACAATCCAACATGGGACTTGTCCCATAAAGAAAAAGACCAAAATCAGAGACAAGATAATTTAAAAACCCTTCTAGAGAAAAAAAAAGCAATGAAAATACAACAGCACTGGGAAATGCTGAGTAAGGTATAACAAGCATCTCTTTGAATGAATTCCTGAATTAAAGAGTTAAAAGAAATCCCCAAGGTGCAGTAAAGGAAGTGGTAAAAGAAAAGCAGCACTGTCTGGGTTAGCAAATTTGACTATCCTAAAGAGATTTGTACACCTTGTTGACTAAAAGGCTATTGTTTTATGAAATTCGGGGTTTTTTTGTTTTGTTTTGTAATTTTGTTTTCCAGTACTGGGGATTGAACCCACAAGCATTCCACAAGTAAGCTACATCTTCAGCTCTTTTTATTTGTTTATATTTAAAGTTTTTTATGTATGAAATAAAAGGGAATTTTAGGTAAGAACTCTGTCCCTGGTAAATTTTTTGTTTGTTTCTTTATTTTGAGACAGACTCTCACTAAGTTGCTTAGGCTGGCCTTGAACTTACCCTCTTGCCTGAGCCTCCCGAGTAGCTGGAATTACAGGCCTGTGCCATGACACCAGGCTACAATTTTAGTTTTAGATGGCCTCACAGAGACAGAATCAAGTGCCTGATCCATGTAATCTAGAATTTCTTATATAAAGCATCATAAATTCAGCGAAAGCAAAGATTAGAAAATAAAACATCTGTCAACATGGAAAGAACAAAAGGAAGCTGGTATTCCTTGGCCTGGGTTCCTCCCAGCAGGAGAGGGATGTGTGTGCACGCAGGAGGCTGCTCCTGAGAGTTTGTAATCGTCTGCTTCCTCGATTAGGTTTCAGGTTTTAACCCATGTAAGTGTGTGGCCTAGGAACCACCAATAAGTACCCCCTTGGAGCAGTTCCATGCTGTTGGCATGTGACTGTGTGCCAGGCAGAAGAGAAAACAAAAGCCCACATGGAGTCATAGCCTCAGCCAAACCCTTCAGGCTTGTCTCAGATAAAATCCTACTGGAGTTTAAATTCATAATCCAAAAACAAAATAGACAAGGACTGCACATATCTGCATATGCTATTCACACACAATAGGATCAGAACCTCATAAATATGTCAAATAATAGAATTGTCACTTGCACACTACTTTTTTTTTTTTTTTTTTTTTTTCGAGATAAGGTCTCACTGTGCAGTCCAGGCTGATCCTGAACTCACTATGTATCCCAGGCTGGCCTCGAACTCGCAATGATCCTCCTGTGCTCAGCCTCCTGAGTACAGGTGTGTGCCACTATGCCTGACCAGACTATTATTTTAAATCAATAATATAAAAAGGATAGAAAAATGCTACCTAAAATATATTTAAAAAAAAAATTGACCCACTTCAAAAGAGAAATTATAAAACATGAGTTATGGATTCAGAGACAATTTTTACCCAAGTAGGAATACACAAAAATATATAAAATGCTTAAAAATTGATTACATAACTGACCATAATCAGCAGATTGCAAAGAATTGATACACAGCTCTTTGTCTCTTTCCATAATGCAGTTAAATTCAATCAATAATAAGAAGCTAATTTAAAAAAACTAGCACAAATGCATGTATTTTAAGGTATACAGAATTCAGATAACTCATCAATTAAGAGTTAACTCATAAATTTAAATATCAACTATGTATTAAAGCATGTGAGGTACAGCCAAAGCAAATTTAGAGATGAATTTTTAAATGCTGAAATTAGGATGAGAGAGATCATGATGTAAGTATCCAAGTAAACGAGTTAGGAAAAACACAGCATGGTTCCTCAGAAGAAAAAAGGAACTATTATTTAATAAAGATCAATGAAATACACAATAAAAGAACATAAGAACTGAAGATTGATTCATGGAAAGCACTTTTAATAGAGCTGATTAGAACTATACCTTTTCAAGCAGTTGGATCATATTTAAAACTTATTCAAAACTTGACAGAATTAGGACCAGAGAGTTTTGTAGTGAACCTCTAGGAAGCATTAAAAGAACAAAAATTTCAGTATTGTACAAGATCTCCCACAGAATTAAATAAGAGAAAATATTTTAAAATTCATTTATTAATTAATGAATTTGGTGTAGCTTTATAAATAAAATATAGGAAAAGAAACTTAGAAACATGTTCTCTGAAGTTAGGAAAAGGTAAAGGATGTCCACTGCCATTATTTCTCTGCATCTTTGCATTTGTCACAACCTGCACCATAAGGCAAGAAAAAGATGGTAAGAACAAAATTGTCATTATTCCTAGGTAATGTATGATTTTCTACACAGAAAATTCAAGGGAATCTATGAGTGTGATTTTTAGAATTGATAACTCTGGCAGGATTGCTATCTATAAGATCAATGAGTAAACCAGCTATGTTCTATATGCCAGCAATAAACAGTAAAGGTAATTTAAAAAACTCTTTTATAATATTAACCAAAGCTCCAAAGAACCTAAATTAAAGCTAGTAAAAGAGCAATAAATAAGTCTTTAAGGAAGAAATTATAAAATTTTTCTGAAAGCTATTTAATCGTTAAAAAGCAGATATGTATTCATGCCAAGTAGATTAGCAAAAATTGAAGTCTGACATTAAATACATTTTGTTAAGGGTGTGGAGCTTCAAAGGAGATAGTGGGTCTATAAGTTGATACAGTCATTTTTCGAGCCCTTTATTACTAAATTGATTATATACACTCTTTATCCTCTAAGGATCCAGGGTCCTACCACTATACTATCCACCAACAAAAAGGATTATTTGAATTCAGAATTTCCTGGACAATCTGTGGCATATAATTATGGTAGATATATTATTCCTGCAAGAAAAGTCTCAGTGAACAATTCAGGAAGAAAGTACATTCCAAGAGCATTTCAAAGATTGCCTGGATCCTTACTTTTATGTTTAAGTTTTCATTAGAAAATCTTACCGGAAACACTTTTATTCAAATATGGCTTGGATAGCCTAGGAAATCCACAACATCCCCAGGCAGAGAACAAGTTGGGAGAGAAAAAACACATGTGTGATAGCTTATGAACAAACGTGCTGTGTGGATTTATAGTGTAGCCATCTGTCAATATACTAGTCAAATAAGTTGGTGTATTTTCTTAAGCTTTGTATTTAAATATGTGCCTTAAGTTTTTTATATTTATCTAAATAAAAATTGTAACAGAAGAGTTTTGCAGTTTAATGAATCAATTATGCTGTTCACTTGTAACCAAGGCTTGATAAAGAATCCACTAATAATAAAGTATAAAGAGAGGAAACAAGAATAAAATAGATATTAGAATAGGAAATTAAGCTTTTATTGCTTATTAAATTGCTAAACACTCATTCTTGAGTGACTTTATTAGTTTTTATACAAAGATGAGTATCTTGGACATCAAAAGTAGGCCTGATCCTTACAACAAACTCCACTTAATAAAGTTGCAATGTTAGAATTGCTTTTGTATTCCCTATCATTTTTGAGGTTACACTGAATTTTCTTTGAATGAACATGTTTGACTATGGTGAGACAAAGTACCCCTCTTCGGCAAAATGAACACAATTGTCTTCAGACTAAATGGATAGAATAGGATGATTTGTTAGCATATTTTCAGAGTAGCGTTTTGGTTGGTTAAAAAATAAAATCAAACAAATATATTGTTTCCTTATATAAAAATTTAGTATTTATAGTCAATTTTATTTCTGTGTGTAATATACTAATGAACATATATGGATGGGTAGATTTTTGTGGGTATTTTTGTATGTTGTTTAATCTGTTTAATTTATTCTTTTTGATCAAGCACGCAAATCATCAGATGCATCTGGTAGGAAAACACTTTTTACAGAATAATCCTTACTTTGATATAAATTGCATTTTTAAGAGGTATTTTGTGGCAGAATATTTTATATTTAGTTTCTCCATCAGTTCTATTTACTGAAAAGATTTGTGGCTCATTGTGTACACGTAGGGAAGGGGCAGGTATTCTCAGGAATACCAAATATAGAGCTTAAAAGAGTTGAATTAGGGATGGCAGAAGAAAGATCGGTACATTCTGTTGGATTTACACTCTCCAGACATTTGTTCTGTTATTTGTTAATAGAACTTGGTGTTTTCATTGGTTATTTACCTCAGTTTCTATCCTGCTTTGTGCTTTCTGACATACAGTACATAACCCTTATAGGAAAGAGATGGAAATGAAAATGGAGGATGTGAGGATTATAATCTGTTTAATAACAAGTTTTTAATCTCTCATTACACTATATATCACTATAAAATATATACATTTGTAGCTTTTAGTACTTAGTCCTTGCTCTTTACCTAATAGGCAAGTTTAGGAGAATAGCCCTTGCCCTTACCCCTTATCTTAACAATCAGGGTTGAAATATTCAGGCCTCTAACCCCATGATTCCCCTCATTACTCTTGTCTTGTATGTTCCAAAATAAATAGAGTCCAGGACATGTGAAGTAATACAGCTCACGCCTCTTCCTTCTCACACATTGAAAAACATCACCGTGGGACCCCGGTATCTACAGCTGGGTGCTTGGTTGCCCTCTGCACTTGAGTATTTTACCTCCCATCCCTGAACTCTCACAACCTACGCTGCACCCAGCCAGCCGCCATTTCCTAGTTAATCCCTGCCCCTCCTCCATGCCTCTCACACAAGTTCCTCTCACAGGGTTGTCCTCTTTTCCAACTTTACCCTCCCAGGGAACTTTATCCTTCAAGATTAAGCACAACTGCTGTGTCCTCTGTTGTGCCTCACCGTATTACCCAAGAATTTCCTCTTACAAACCCTCATAGCACCTGAGAATTGCCCTTTAGTCCTTACCACATTTTTTAAAACGTCTTCACATTAGCTTCTCATCTCTTTAGCAGTAGAATTATATTTATTTTTATAGTATTCACAGAATCTCCATCAGTACCTGATACTATGAAAGGATGCTCGATAACTGTTGAAAAATTATTGGTGTTATAGCACAACTAAGGAAGTAGAATGCCTGAGAGACATAAATGTCTTTCAAAAGGATAGAAACAAAGTCTTAAAATTCAGTGTCTTCCCTGCAGTACAAGTCCAGAGATGGTTTTACAATAATTATAGGATATATATTTCAATATTTGCTTAATATTATCTCTATTTGTAATATGGAATGAAAGTTTTTGCTGTAAGGAAAATAACAATGCTTTTAACTTTGACATTGAACAGTAGTTGTTAGTTTTATTTCTTTATCATTTAATTTTAAAATGTCATATTTAAATACATGTAATCAAATAATTGACTTTCCGCTTTAACATTTTGTTTCTGGAATAATGTGTATAGGTGACTTCTTGCTAATATGTTGTAAGTGTAATTTAATCATTGTTTAATTTATTTTTTTGGATACAAGCTTCCTCCTCTTCAGAAATATCTGGTAGGCACCTACTTTTTAATAAAACAAATGTTACCTTTGTAAGTTTTTATTTGGTTGTTTGTAAGTTTTTATTTGTTTTTTTGCAAGTTTTTGTTCTCTTTAAAAGCTTATGTTTTTATTAAATATATCGAGTTAATAAAAATGTTTTTGATGAAGGATATACTTTAATTTTATGTTGAGGTTTATATACTCATAAAGGTATTGCAGTTTCTTGTGTGATATTTGTGAAGCACAGGGAGTTGTTGTACCAGGTAACAGAAGACAGATTAATACAGACCTCTTAAGTTAGATTACCCAAGTTAATAAGTGGTTTTTGAAAAGAAATAAAACATGTGTATGTACATATTTATATACATGTATATGTGTACTATTGTAGATTTTGAATATTATAGCTAATATTTTAATTGAAGATTTGCTTCTGAGAGTTTTTGTTTCATTTTCTGTTTGCTTCCTATTTATCTGGCATGCATTGAATAAAAATTAAAATAGACTTATGTCTTTATTATAAAAGAAGTATTAAAAAAGAGATGAAATTTAGCACATTACAAAGAGCCTGGAGACCTGGGTATAAATAACAAACCAAAAAAAAAAAAAAATGGGGGGCAGGGAGAGATAAGAATTGTGTTTTGTATGTAACTAGGGAAATGCAGAATAAAACTGTGTCTTATTTTTTATTCTTTCATCTCATGAATATGGTTGAATGTTCCTGCAAACAACTGGGTTAATTTTTTGATTCTTTGGTATGCTCATTTCTTCTACAATGCATCATGGTAGACTTTTTAAAATGATACAGACTGAAAAGAAAATTAAATTTATTTAGACAATAAATACAATTGTAAATGTATATTCCATTAATTTTTCGTGTGTTTTGCTCATTTTTTGAGTACCTAGCTTGCCCCTTGTGAACCACTACAGGACAAAATGCATTTTCAGAAAAACCCTTTCTTGAAGCATTTTATTAACTTATTAAGTGCTCTGTGGATAGTGACCCATGATCACAAAGCTAAGATGTAATAGAGCCAATATTCTAACTATTTGCCAGACTCCAAAAATGTGGCAGCCATATGCTTTTGGTGGATTAAGTGGTTAAATATAGATAAAACTTATGTATTCGAACACAAGAAAACTTAGAAATTGGGAACTTCAAAGTATGTTTTGTAAGGAACTCTTGATTGATTGTGGTACAGTGTTGGAATTGACTGTCTCTTCCATCTCTTGTTTTATTAATCAACTGCTAATGTCTCATGTCAGTGGTTAGAAATTTTTGAAATAAATAGAGGAAAACATGTAGAAGTTAAGTATAGCAATGTCTAAAACTAGAATTCAAAACAAATTAATGTAGTTATGAATAAACTACTGTTTTAGGATTACTTGTAACCCAGTATATCATGTAATATTTTATAAGATGCATATCTTATTAGCATTTTCACAAAGCGTTCATTATGTTTATCTTTGTATCTAAATAGTGCACATATGTACTAGAGATTTCATGTTTGTATATATTTTTCTATGGCAGAAGCATGTTTTAGAATTATTTAATGACATTACATTAATACTCATCCTTACTCTAGGGAAATTCCTTTATATATCGAAATAATTTTAAAAATTTGCTATTTACTTTTTATTAATGACACATTTTTAACAATGTTTACTTAAAACCTTTAAGAGATCTGTTTTGTTTTGTTTTGTTTGACTGGAGATGGAACCCAGAATCCAAAGCCTTCCCATTGAGCTATGTTCCCAACCCCTCTCAAATTTTTGACCTCTTTGCCTTCGCCTCCTAGAGTATTAAGATCACAGACCTGGATCACCACATCCAGCTCTAAGTCAGAATACTGATGTGTACAGAGATTATATCAAAGAATGTTGTGCAATGTCCTACTAGTGAGTAAAACTAAGTAGCACCAGGAATTTTGCTTATAGCTCATCACCAGATAGGGAAAAGGAATTTTTTTCACAATTTACTGTCTTTGGCAAATACTACCATTCCTTCCTTAGATCAATTACTTTTTTCTTAACTCTAGATCCACTTAGCATAAACTGACAGGAGGAGAAGCTAAAACAGGTTTTTTTTTTCCTTTGATTCTCTTTTTTGTCTCTAAGTGATCTATACTCATGTAAGCATCTAGAGAATTTACACTGTAACTTCATATGCAAGTGCTATATATAAAAATAACCAAATTTTTTAAAGAAATTAGAAACTGTTTTGGGAATCAGACTAGACTTTGTTAAAAAGCCATAGTTGCATTTTATAATATATTATGCTTTTTATTATATTTTATAGCCATCATATCCAAGTCAAGCACATGTGCAGATGTCAAAAAAATCGCTTATAAAACTACTGTTCTTCACTTATAACTAGTACATTAACCAGAAGTAACATGACCTAAATTATCCTATACTTAAGAAGATATAAGAATTTTTCTACCCCTTATGAGTAATTAGATCATATTTGGATAATTAGAGGCCATTGTTTGATATACTGTCTTAATACATAACATTTTCATAAAATGAGAAAATTCTTCAAATGTAGAAAGTTTTCTAAACTAGGGAATTTTACTAATATTTATAGTAAAATACTAATGATATAGAAAGTATTAAAATAATGTGCTCAGAAATATATACTGTAGTGTTACTTAGAAACTAATGTCTACTTTTGATGTCTTTTTTGTTTGTTTTCATTGCTTTAGGGTTTTTATTAGATTTTAGTTTATTAATATTTTGAAGTTTTGACTGCCCACAGCCCTTTTGGTTAGTTACAGTATTTTGTCAAAGTTATTACATTGAGGATAAAGGGAGAAATAGTACTAAGATACCTTTTAAAATGCCTTACTACTACTGCATGATTACGAATCTTAAAGCAATCTTTGAGTCCTCACTTCGACTTTTAAAGCTACCTTTTATTATTATGATTACACTCATTATTTCTGAAACTAGTTCTGATGTGCCACTCTAACTTCACTTTGTCTTCTTTACTTTCTTACTATTTCTATTTGAGTCCTATTTTTTCTTTTCTTCTTAATGTATAGATTCAGAGAGAGAAATATTGGAAACTTTCTAAATAAAAAGAAACTAAAGTAATTACTTGATATAATCAAGTTTTATTTTCATTCCTAACTAAAAGAAAAAGAATATATCTTGCTAATGCTATTTTATGTTTGGATTTTTTTCCCTATTATTGTTTTTAAGTATCTGAAGTTGTTCTGCAGATGGAAATCATTGTCCATAAATTTGTGGAAAATGTAAAGGGGAATGCTTTTAAATAACTCATCATTTAACTAACAAATTTAAAACTTCAAACCTATAAAGTATGTGGCCACTAGTTAATATATAAGCATTTAGTTTTCAGTAGCTTTACATTAGTGTAAATTTTTAATTGAGATTTAGATATTTAGTTTTTACTCCACACTTAGAATGAAATTTTAAAGCTATTTAGATTTTTTTGTTAGTGGTGTTGTTCTCAGCTGGTTTGTTTTTAGCCTTTGTGTGCATTTATGTGTTTGTTAATCTGTGGATTCTCCCTTTCTCTCTACTTCTGGTGGAGAGAACTCAAATCTAATAACATAAATCCTTGTACCTGAAAACAATCCCTTATCAAAACCAACTAGTTTTTACTACTCCACAAATCAAAACTTCATTTTCTCCATATGTTCTTAATTTCTGTATTTAAAGCTCTATTAATAGCATTGCTGGCTTATTTATTTGCAATCACTATTTTGTCCTAAATTTATTTCTAACATTTACATTACTTTCAGGTGTGTTTTCAGGAACAATATTGTTGTTATTACGTTTGAAATTATCTGTGATCTTCATATAAAACAATACTAGAGATTCTTAGAAATTTGAGTGTTTGCTTCTTGTTTAGAGACACTAAATTACTTGTATCACAGTGAACAGACTATTCTTCACAATGGTAGTTGGTACGTCTTTTTTAAGCAAAAAAAATATAAATATATATGTAATATAAATATTTAACTATTCTTATATGACGAAACTTTTTTATGTATATTTTCAGTGAAAGAATTTCTAGCTAGAGCCAAAGAAGACTTTCTGAAAAAGTGGGAAAATCCTCCCCCGGTAAGGAATATTTGCATTTTTCTACAAGCTAAAATTTTTGTTAGGTAAAATCATGACTCTGGCCTAAGTAATTTACTACTTCAAAAATTTTCAAGTGCCTCTAGTATATATAAGCTTAAAATGTGAATTATACAGTAATGTTATGTTTTAATATATTAGTAATTTTATGTATACCTAAACTGGAGAAGGAATAAGTTTTCATGTAATACCTAAATGTAAGTGTTGATACTAATTCCAAGTTGCTATAAACTCTTGATATTTTCTAATATTAATTTTGAATTGTCTTTGGCAGTATACCTAAAAGTTAGACATTGTGATTACAGAAGATTAGGCATTGTGTAATGTGAAATTTACATGCAAGAAGAAATGAGGAAGATGGTATATTTTTATTATAGAAAGAAAAGCAATGACTAGCATAAAGAGATCTTCTGTTGTATACTAAGGGTGGTTTTTTTCCCTTTGTTTTTTGGAGACTGTATTAAATATTTCAATCCACTTATGTTGATTAAACCAAAAATCAAATGTAAATCTGTAAGATTAGTTCAATCAGAATTATGAAGCCTTTTCCACAATGATAATCTTAAGTGAGAAATTAGAAAAATTTCATAAGTAAAATGTAAGGTGACTTCCCATCTGCAATTAACCAGCAAGAATCTATAATATGTTGTAAAAGGCAATGTTTAATTTACAGTAGAGATCAAATTCAGAAGCAGTGAATTTCACCAAGTATTCAGATTTATTGCATATACATAATCATATCGCATCACATTTTTCTCAACCTAAATATTATAGACTAAACTTAGAAGTATTTTTCTGAAATTTTCATGAATATCTTTGTAAAGAAACCTATTAAACAAATGGGTCAGCAACCACTGCATGTTGCTATTTAGCACATAATTTGTTCCTAGTAATTTTCATTTTGTTGTGGCAGCAACAAATTCAATAGATTGATGCCTCCAATTCTTTGTATGCTGTTGTCAAAGCCAACAATGTTGGCCTGGAACAAAACATCTATTCAAGGAGAAAAAGAAGAGTCTGATTATCCTGAGACTAGCTTGTGGTTCTCTGTGGAATGGGAAACTCTCCTTATTGTCACTATTTTAGATAATACTAGGTTATTACAATATCAGTAGACTTTCCTTCATGCTGCTATTATCTAGTTCTATAAGTTCCTATAGAGATACAGATGAAGGGTCCGGGGATTTAGCTTAGTGGCTCAAGTGCTTGCCTGGTAAGCATCAGGTCTTAAGTTCGATTCCTGGCATAAAAAAATAAAAATAAAAAATAAAAAAAATTTTAAAACAGATACAGATGAAGTAAGACAATGCTTTTGCAAAGGTAATTCCAGTGAGAAGACTGATCTTTCAGCTTATCTACTCAGTCTAATTATTTACAAGACTGCAACATATATGACTTTTATCAGTATACTTCTGGTCAGTTTGTAATTATTAAAATATAGACATAATTTGTTAGATATTCAGTAATAGAAAATTCATATTTGAATCTGACCTTTACAAATTCACCTGTGGCCTTTAGTGACTGCCATTTATGTACTACTTTGCAGTATAATTCCTTTTTCTCTTATTAGACCCTCCCTTATTCAAAGGGGAAAATTGAACCAATAAATTAAATACTTGGAATCTGAACACTGCTTTTGTATTATTTCTAAAAAGATAGCTACCTGAATTTTCTGTTCTCATGATATATTACTAAAGAGACTATAATTACCATCTTTTGAGAATTTCTGATTTTAATTTTTTAAAAATTTTCATGCCCCTGTAGAATAATGCCGGGCTCGAGGATTTTGAAAGGAAAAAAACTCTTGGAACAGGTTCATTTGGAAGAGTCATGTTGGTGAAGCATAAAGCCACTGAACAGTATTATGCCATGAAGATCTTAGATAAGCAGAAGGTAAGTGTTTTTCATTATTTACCTGCAGGGTAAATTTCAGTTTTATCAGCTAATCTTTTAAATATACACAGTATGATAAGCTACCATTGGCATCCATAAATAATTTTATCATTGCTTTCATTTTTATTCTAATTTATTGTGACTATATGATGCATAGTTAACAGTTTTGGTGTATGGGGGTACATTAGTATTTCAGTAATGCTTATGTGTACGTTTACTAACAAATTACTGAATTCAACATGTAAAGAACAAGCATCTCAACTGTGTTCTGCCTTGTAGGAAACTACAGAAACCAATTACTTAATCTTTATATTGACATAGCTGAAATGTGGCAATTTTGTTTTATGACTTATTTTTATTCATATTAGAAGCTCTCTTATTTAATACTATTGGGTTTAGTAAATTTAAAATATCAGTCAAAGCAGGAGACACTTGTAAAACTCACATATTTTAATAAATGATTTTTCATTATCACTTATTAGTATCTAATGAATCAAGATGCCTGAAGTATTCATGCTTTAAAATTTTAACTTCCTGTTTTCCTAGTACTCACTGCTAAGGGAAAGAAAAAGAATAATGAATATTGATAAAATATCTTACAGTTCTTATGTTTCCAAGAATGACTTTCCAGCTTGTTCAGATATAAATAGGAAAATGGGAAGAAACACTAGTAGACCAGTAGTCAGGATTACTAGACTAGACTAACACTGTCAAATAGAATTAGGATGAATGCCACATATGTTGTGTTAGATTTTCTAATAGCCACATTTAAAATGTAAAAATCAAAGTTGAAATTAATTTTCATAATGTTTTATTTAATAGCCCAGTCCTTAACACAATACAAGTTATTGAGATGTTTTACATTTTTATGCTAAATCTTCAAAATCTGGTATGTCTTTACACTTACAATACATCTCATCTAAGATTAGCCACATTTCAAGAGTTAAATAACCACGTGTGGCCAGTGCCATCCACTGGAGATAAAATAGCATCCAATTAGTCAGAGGAAATGTCCAACCTTCATTTTTATTAAAATTAAACTAATTTTAAGATGAAAGGGGATAATGACTTGAGTCTTTCTAAAATGAAATAAACCCATCTACGCTTTTAATTGTCCACTGAACCTCACTCAAAACTCTTTTGTAAACATGCTTCTTAAGCAAATAATGTTATCACTATCCAGGAACTCACTTCCTATTAATTCTTTAATCCACAGCAGTGCAAATGCATCCTTATTCATAGCCTGTCTTTAGCTAGCCCACTCTAGAGGCTCGGCCTGGGGCATCAATCCAGTGATCAAACCTCAAGTCCAGTGGATTCTTTTTCCTTATCTTATATGAACTTTTTTAAAGGATATTACTGTGCTAACCACTATCTTAAACTGTCTTGTCCCAATTTCTGGCAATCTCTTATTCAAACTATGCCCTTGCCTCTCTAGGTTCTTCCATTTTTTGTCTCTTTTTTCTGTTTTGTTTTGTTTTTTCCTCTGTCTGTCCTTCAGAGACTGTTAATGTCTAGGCTTTGGACTAGCTCCTTCTGCTTAGTGGAGCCCTTCTCCCTTATCTAACAGCCTCCACCCTTTCTTAAACTCTCTACTACTAGTATGTACAGCCTGGCATGGCGCTCTTAGAGATCCTTTAGGTCCTGCCCTCATTTTCTAAATGATGCGAATTGCGTACTTGTGTCGATAGCACAACAGCAAAAACGTTTCAGATTTATCATTTTTTATTAAACCTGCCATTAAATTGTTCTTCCTGGGGAGATCCTAGAATTTTATGTTCTTTCTCAAGGAATTTGTGAAATGTGCTTTGCTCACAAAATAGTGACCAGATAACAGAATATATCATCTTATGTCTTAAAGTATTTAGGAAAGAACGTTTTAATTCCTTTTATTAAATTTTTGGCAGAGCAGTGACTTATTAAGTAAATTGCTGAGCCAGTTACCTCATGGATAAATCATGGCAAACGAGCGTTCCCCAGAAGAGTAACTGCCATTTTATATCATTTCTTTTACTGCAGTGTTCAGATCCTGTGCATAATTAGAGGAAAGACTATATTTGGAATTTTTTCTAGTTTATTTAACTTGCTAAAGATAAGTAATAAAACAACAGTCTATAGTAACTCCATTTTCTATTAATAAAATCACACAAATCTTTCAATTAAATCAGCCTGGCTTCTTCCATTTTGGGATGAATAAGGGGTAAAGGGGTAAAATCAATACAGAATTGGAAAAAAAATCACATTTCTTCTCTCCATGCTGTGTGTCAAGCATTGCTATAACATATATATATATAATGAATCTTCACAACTTTATGGGTCATTAATCTCCTTTTTAAAAAGCCACTAACCTCTGTAAATGATTTTTCAAAAGGCAAACAGCTAGAACCAAGAATTTGACTGTTTGACAGATTTCTATGCCTTTATTACTGATTTTTTTCTTTAAAATATTTTTATAATCTCTAAGAGCCTTTCTACCATGACATAGTTTGATCCCTAATTAACTTCAACTGATCTTGTACATTAGCATCATAATTTCCATAACCTTAGGCTTTTTATCTTTATTAATTTTTCCACCTCCCTTCCTACAAAATGTTTCAACTATATTATACCATTTCCCTTATCCATCAAAAAAAGCTTCATCGTGTTTATTAAATGAAGTCAGAACTCAGCCTACTCAGAATAAAACCTATTTCCTAATTCTTATCATTTTCTTCCCATTTTCATTGTGCTCTCTTACAGCATTCCCCACATGTTCTCAATCCTGTGCTACTGTCTTGAAACTTTTCTTACAGGTGTATATATGCTCATTTTGGAGGAAAAGAATGATATGTGGCCTGTTTTCTTTATTAATAACTCACATGTTAGGCTTTTGAATAAATCAACTGGCAACAAATCACTCTAAAATGCTTTAAGTCTATGTATTTAACAGAAATATTTAAGAAGTAAATACAATCTTTTTATGAATTTTGAACTTAAAATATGGACTACATCCCAAGGGTTGTAGTAGATATGCATATTTAAAAGTAAATTCAATTGAGATGGTTACTTTTTGACTATTTAATTTAAAAATGAACTAAGCACATATGCTTTGGGAGTTATATACTTTGAATTCATTTCTACTTTCAATTGTATTATATCCCTCACATACATATTTGGCTTAAAACTGTCATGCAGACAGCCTCTCTCTTTTAGTTTGCATTATTTATTTCACAAGCCAATATATTATTTATGCCTAATTAAAAACCTGGTGTTATTGAAAACCTAATATACAAAAGTAAACAGAAAGCAAGAATAATTTTCCAGCTGATGTTATATAGGTTATTGTGAAAATATGGACTAATTAGTTTTGTAACTAGTTAAAATATGGATGATAATGACCCAACTAATTCATGTTACATATTTAAAAACTGAGATTCAAAATATTGCAATAACATCTCCAAAACTTTACCAAGCTGATTGACTAGAAGACCTAGGCTAGAACACAGATCTTCTGATTCCTGGTACATTATTCTTTGCTCAGTATTATTTATATAGTCCTTACTTTACGTAATATGCCATTAACTGGCTGGGCTCTTTAGTTATGCTTCTTATTCATGTTTAGATGGTTGATTTCTGTAACCACACCCACAGTGATAAGTCTCTAGCAAGAAAGAATGCCTGCCTCTAACGATTTGCGCATATACACACAATTATTTGTCTTTTTTCTTTTGCCACCTTTCCTTAAATTCAAAATGGAATTATCGCATGTGGAATAGACTCACAATCCTAATGTAGTTAGGATAAATTGCTTTCCTCTTTCTGTTGAGTAGACAATGCAGAGGAAACTTTATTCATCCTCAATGACCTATTTGTTATAAAGACATAGTAATTTTTTTGCCAATACTTTGTGTGTCATCATCTGAGGCTGTATAAATTAAATTTTTGGATTTTGTACCTGTATGTATGTAAGTATGTATGTATGTATGTATTATGAGATAGAGATTACTCACTTTTATCCATTATTTCTCAATTTTGGTTGTTTACTTAATTCCTATTTTCTTACTGATTTTAAGAAGCATATATAGTCAATAGCTACTTATGGAAGTGATATAGCGGTCTTACTATATAAGTCAGTAAGAGCCAAGAATTTTCACATATTAATTTTTAAGTCCTTTTATGGGTCTATATTTTTGTTTCCACTTAGCTCTTGCCTGTTAATTCATAGTTAGCTTTCACAACACGAGGGTGAAAATTCTCTCCTATATGTTTTCAAGTCTTATAAGCCTACTTGATAATTATTATTTTCCTTATCTAAGTCTCATAATTTTGCTTCTTCGTGTTTACTATATGGAGAACATTTTTCTTTTAAAATGATAGTTACTTTGAAATTTTGTTTAAATTCACTGAAATTCATTTATCTTATTACAGGTTGTTAAATTGAAGCAAATAGAGCATACTTTGAATGAGAAAAGGATATTACAGGCAGTAAATTTTCCTTTTCTTGTTCGGCTGGAATATTCTTTTAAGGTAAATTTTGGTAATATCTAAATAAATTCTTTTGAAGCAGATGTACTTTTTAAAACGTAATTCTGTAATAGAATTCTAAACTAGATGATAAGCTGGAGAGTATGAATAAATGGAAAAGAGACATCTTTAGATTTTTATGTAATCAAATTCTGTTGTGCTTATAAACTTATGCAGCATTAGAAAAGGTTTTAGTTCATGGAGCAGTCATTCAACATGATGTATAATTTTTCATAAGAAGGTATTAAAAATCAGGTGTTTTAGTGTTCCAGAAACATAACAATATCATTACATGTTTCTTATACTCATGAAATGAATATGATAGATACCACCTTACTTCTCTTAAACACTTTTTACCATGACCTCATCACTTTATTTTATGTAGTAATTTATATTCTACTCTTCTGTTTATATAAACAAGACAGAACATTCTTTGCTCTACTATTCAAGTGCCTGTTAAAGTACAAAAAGGTTTATCCTTTAAATTGGCACCTTTTCAACTCTTTGGAATAATACTTAGCATCTCTCTGTAGTTGAATCATATGAAACATTTTTTTTACCCCAGATGAAGACCTATATATCTAAGATATTAAAATCATTAATCTCTTAGACAAAATATGCTTAGGAGCTTTTTTCAAACTAGTTTTTTAACTTGTTATTCCTTTGTATGTAGTACAGCACTATATCATTGCCTCGGTGTCTAATTGTTCAAGAGTTAAATGTTCCCTTTGAAACAGAACAGCAAGGTGTCAGGCTAATATATGGCACTAGTAATATGACTAATACATGGCAGGAATATGGGAGGGGTGGTGAGGAACCCACCATAGAAAAGCTCAAGCATTTTCTATTCTCTTTTATTCTCAGTTTTATTAATCTGTCAGATAGATTTTGATTTTGTCTTGTTCTGATTGAATATGGTACAGTCTTAGAGTATTCTTAAACCAGATTTATAATTTCATGTTATTTCCTTTTGTTTGTTTATAGGATAATTCTAATTTATACATGGTTATGGAGTATGTTCCTGGAGGTGAAATGTTTTCACATCTGAGAAGAATTGGAAGGTTCAGGTAACTGAACCTTCCTCAAGTTTTCTCCCTTCCTCAATGTTTCTCCCTTGCTCAAGTCTTTATATGTTTGGCTTTTTAAAAACCAGATCTTTAAGTTAATGCCTGTGCCAAAATTTCCTTTAATTTAACTAACCAATATTTTAGCACTATGAGGCATGGGGTAAAAACATTAATAAAAGACCATGTCATATATGGGTTTTAAAAATCAAACAGAAGCAACATGAAACTAATTTAAATATTTACCATTAGTAGATATGATGAGATTTATTTCAAGTTTCTTGAAAATGAAGACATTAAATTTTAAAACACTAATATTCAACAAATAATATTTGAGATATAATAGCATAGCATTTAACATTATAATAATAACATTTATTAATAATATTTAAAATAAGTTTACAGGAGTCTGAAGATGAGAAGGAAATATATGTAGAAATAATAATAGTGGTATTTTGGTGATATGATTATAAAAATATACTTTTCACAAATTACACTCTCCAAGTTTTTCCTAGGTTAAGTTTTTAAAATATATACCTAATTTAAGAAGTGTTTGTACCTTTTTGTTATGTTATTACTAATAGGATCTCAATTATTAAAACAGGCTACATATTCTGATACTTTTATCTGTGTGTGATACCTCATAGATGACTACTGTTAATAATCTGTAGTAGAATGAAGCTAAAGCCAGAGTAAAGTTAGCTTAATTCACTCTGTATATAATAATTCAGTAAACATGAGTATGGCCTCAAAAAATACTGAGGATGGTATATTATGTTAAAATATTATTTTTAAATATAATTTCTATGCATTCATTTAACAAGTATTTTC
This sequence comes from Dasyprocta punctata, assembly GCA_004363535.1. Taxonomy (NCBI): domain Eukaryota; kingdom Metazoa; phylum Chordata; class Mammalia; order Rodentia; family Dasyproctidae; genus Dasyprocta; species Dasyprocta punctata. The sequence continues at coordinate 39,873 of RJWM01005481.1, read as the reverse complement.
TGAGGATCTCAAGTGAAACAGGATAGGATATGAGAAATCTAGTGACAAGCAAAAGGAGTAGCATACATATCATCATATTTTTGAAAATTCTATTTCTGGTACTGCCAGATCAAATTCATATCACTTGTCTTGAGGGAAATACTATTAATAGTTAAAGTTGTTAATTAAAGATACAAATCTAAAAATCATTGCAATTTATCAAGCGGATTAGTAAAATTCAGTGAAATATGCTAGAAAATTAATTACAAATTTAAAATACAAAATCAGTACATCCTTTTGGAATCATACTCAGATGGTGGCATGAAAATTATGCTGCTGTCAAATTACAATGACATGTAGAAGCAATCTATGCATACAAGAACTGTACATGTTTACAGAGACCTACAGATTCTGCATATGCCAGTGTGTCTGCATAAACATATATAGTAAAGGATTTGAGAATTTTCATGCCAAGATTGCATGTATGGCTTCTGGAAGGAATTATGGGTGTTCTTCATTTTTCACCAATATTTTACATTTTTTTATAAAAGCATATGTCATTTTTGTAATAAGAATATATATGTTTACTGCGTCTTTTGCTTGTCACTAGGTTTCCCATGTCCTGTGCTAACATTAACCTTCAGATTAATGCAGTTAAAAAGATTTTAGGTAGTGAAATTCTTTAGGGACTTGAAATATGTGGAAAATGTAGAGAGCTTATGAACTATAGCAATGGCACTTTCCATTTGGCATTTTGGTTTTCGGTCATTCTCAGAGTCAGACATAATTTTAAAGAATCACTATCTTCTAATATGGACAATAATAATTTACAATAAAATGACTTTTAAGATTATGTTGTTTTGCTTGCTTGCTTGCTGGTTTCTTTGCTTGTTTTTGTACTGTACTTGTGATTAAACCCAGGGCACTAAGCTACATATCCCCCAACATTACTCCCTTTTTAAAACATTTTGAGACAGGATCCCAATGAGTTACTAAATCATCCAAGCTGGGCTCAAACTTGCAATCCTTCTACCAGCCTCCCAGAGTACTTGGATTACGACTGTTTGCTAAATGCCTGGCTAAGGTTATATTCTTCTTCGATGTAAATTAAATATCAGGTGCTGAGTGTATCCAAGTACATAGAGAAAATGTCTCCTAAAGGTATCAAAGCATTATTTGAAGATAATTTACTAAATATTTGGAAATTAAAATTCTTCACATGCTCTTAAAAAGTGCTTTTCTTTCCCAAAATACCTTTCCACATATTAGTTTTTATGTATAACATACTTATTAAGATTTGTTATCCATTGTACCTGAAAATCAATGTTTTGTTTCTTTGCAGTGAACCCCACGCGCGTTTCTATGCAGCTCAGATAGTGCTAACGTTTGAGTACCTCCATTCGCTAGACCTCATCTACAGAGATCTCAAACCTGAAAATCTCCTAATTGACCATCAAGGTTACATCCAGGTATGACTTGAACACAATTTCTATGATGTATCCGAGAAAATACTAAGCAAGAAGTTGATTTTACCTCAACATGACCGCACAAGTTTAAAATTCCACACGTGACTATATCTGATGAACATAGTCAAAATGCAGGTACACTAAAAATATTGTATAAAATTACCTTCAAGCCATGACTGTAAGGTGTGTATGAAATATAAATGAATTTTGTGTTTACTCTTGGTTTCCATCACCAAAATCTCATTATGTACATACAAATGTTCCAAAATCTAGAGAGATCCAAAACCTAAAATACTCCGATCTCAAGCATTGTGGGTAAGAGATGATCAGCCTGTATTATCTCTTTTAATCCTGATAACCCTATGAAGTATAAATAGTGTTGTTATCCTCATTCTAAAACAAACAGAAAAAGGCATAAGAAGGTTACACAACCACTAAACGGTAGAGTCAGGATTTAAACCCAGACAGTCTGGTCAGAGTCCATGCTCTTTACTATGTTACAGGACGGTATGTAGTACGGTAGAAATGCCAGTCCCTTTGCACACAGTTATTAGTAGATCCTCCCATTAATGGCTTCACGCTTTGATGGTGCACTTAATGGCATGTTTACTGTATTGTTGCATTATTATTAAAACCATTTATTTTTACATTTTACTTTCACTTTCATTCCATGAGTCCTTTTATTCCTTGGGATTTTACGAAAAACACTGCAAAGGGTTTTGCTGCTATTCATTTGTTTTGAGAGGGGATAGGGCTTTGCAACATGGGTTGTTCTGACATTCATTCACTAAATAGTTGTCTTCATGATTTGGTCTCAATTATATTGACTTAATTTTTCCCTGTTTTTCATAGTTTCAATTTTTACCTTGAGTTTTTAACGTTAGTTTAATTGTATTAAACCACTTATGGTGAAGTGATACAAGTTTCACAAGCCTGCTTCCCCTCCACCCCCCACCCCCATAGGTCACCGACTTTGGATTTGCCAAAAGAGTTAAAGGCAGAACTTGGACATTATGTGGCACTCCAGAGTATTTGGCTCCAGAAATAATCCTCAGCAAGGTATGTTGATAATGTTGGTCTGCGTGAAGCAGGAATATGAGGCATGCGTCACAGTGAAGTTTTGACAAAATAGTTTATTAACCTAATTTTATGTTTTTATTGGACCTAATATATAAATTAAATCTATTTATGCATAATTACTAAAGAATAATTGTTCAGAATCTACCACTTATTTTATAATTTCTGTCAATTTTAATTATGAATGTTAGAGAAAAAGAGTGACTAAATCTAACTTCTGCTGTATATCCACGTTTTGACACCCCAGTTTTTTTTTTCGTAATTCCTCCCAGTAACATGAGATGAAGCAAGCAAGAAATGATATGGACTATGTTTGACTCCTTCCTTCATTTCAAATTTGTAACCTAAAAAGAAATGTGTGAAAATCATTTTTTAATTTTAGTTTAATGGTAGTATTGCAGCAGTTGAATAGGTTTAGTCAATTGAAAGTGGCACAACTTTTATAAGAAGTCAAATGCCATGGGAGAAACAGTAACCATATTTAAAAGAATGGTTTAACTTTTCTCTTCCTTAAAAAACTAGAAAGTGAAAATAACAAAAATTGAGTATATACATTTGCATCTACAGACCACAAACCAACATACTGAAATTTGGCTAAAACAAAATATTTCTCATAGCTCTCCTCTTACTATCTTTCATAATCTAAATCTCTTATAGCTTTTTACTATTTTATAATCTAAATATCATTGCTGATTCTTCTTTAAATGTAGCTAACAAGTAATGTGGCCACAAAATAAGCACCAATATTTGTACAAGTGTGTATAAATTGTAAAAGTAATAGATAGTTATTTTAAAAACATTTGGAAAATACAGAAAAATATGAAGAAACAACCAAAAAAAAGAAAAACCTGTAATCGCACCACTTGGAAATAGCCTTAAAGACAAAAGTATATCAATGTATTTTATGTACATGTTATTTTAATTCAGATCATAATGAACATACAGTTTTGTTTCTGGCTTCTTTCACTTGCACAATGACAAATATGTCTGTGTGTCTGTGTCTGTGTGTCTGTGTGTCTGTGTGTCTGTGTCTGTGTCTGTGTGTGCTGACATACCGTTTAGCCATTCTTCTGTTGTTGAATATTTATAGAGATTTTGTTTTGTTGTTGTTGTTGTTTCTTTTTTCTTTTATTGTTGTTGTTGCTAGAAGGTTTTTGTTTGCTTGTTTTCATTTTTACCATTACAAATAATTGTGGCACTCCCACCAACAGTGGCGAAGTGTTCCTTTTTCCCCCACAGCCCCACCAACATTCATTATCAGCTGATTTCTTGATGGCAGCCATTCTTTCTGGAGTAAGATGGAATCTTAATGTTGTTTTAATCTGCATTTCTTGAATAACCAGTGATGTAAAAACCATGTATTTATTTGCCATTTGTATTTCTTCATCTGAGAATTGTGTATTCATTTCAGATGCCCATTTTTGGATTGGGTCTTTGAATTTCGGGGGCCTGATGTTTTTCAATTCTTTATATATTCTGGATATAAGTCCTTTATCGAAAGGATGGTTGGCTAAAATTCTTTCCCATTCTGTGGGTTTTCTTTTCACTTTATTGGTGATTTATTTCATATTATTGCCTTTGGATATATTTCCAGAAGTGGAATTACTAGGTCAAAGAATATGAGTATTTTAAAGGCTTTTGATATGTATTACCAAATTGCTTTCCAAAAAGATTATACCACTTTATACTCCTACTAGTAGTGTATGAGAGGACCTATATTACCACACTCTCAAGCACTGAGTATTCTCATTTAAAAATGTTTACTAATTTTTGTGTGTGTGTGTGTGTGTGTGTGTGTGCTGGAGTTAGAACCCACAACCTCATGCTTGCCAGGCAGGTGCTGTGCCACTGAGCTATATTCCTAGTCCCTAATAATATTTACTGATTTAATAGGCAATAAACAATATCTTGTTTTAATTTTCATGTCTGCTTATTAGATTTTTTCAAATGCCTAATAGCCATTTGATATTTATGTGTATACATAAATTATTAGTTCCTGTCTTTTGCCTGTTATCTATTGTAGCTTAGTATTTTCCTTATTGATTTGTTCTAATTCTCTATGCTTACAGTATTAACTTGTATCTGGCACATTTAATATAAACATTAGCACAGAATTTAAAACATAGAAATCAAGTAATTAAGCGAAGTTGATGACCATTTCTATTAGCAAAATAAAGTAAATATTAGTGAAATAAAATAAATATTCTTAGCAGTTTTTCCTTTTCAAAATAATACAGAATCAGGAAAAAAAGGTGAGGAAGAATAGTCGGGGATGGTAGCACATGCTTGTAGTCCAGCCCTCTGGCAGGCTGAGGCAGGAGGATCACAAATTCTACCCTATTCTGGGCAACTTGTTGACTTAGTAAAACCAGGGCTCAAAATTAAAATAAAAAGAGTTAGGAATGTAGCTCAGCATAAAGACTGTTGGTTCAATCACCAGGATTGGAAAGAGGAGTGAGATTATAGTGTTATATTTTAGCTAATAATTTGGAAAGTAAATCATTTGTAAGGCTAACATCCTGACAAAAGGCTGGAATGTGGAGAGGGTGATAGTAATTAGAGGGGACATTTGAGGGCAGAACAAAAAGCTTGGGAAGAACTTAGTTTATTTTTCCCCATGATTGGAGACTATTAGCTTTTTTCCCATGATCTTTTGTGATACAGAACATAGTTGACAACACACTTTGTGTACACATGTTAATATATGCAAATTACTATTGATTTTCTTATATTTCTAAATGTTAATTTTAGTAACCTTAATATAAAAAATTATCTTTGAATTTGGTATGCAAAGCATTTTTAAATGTTATTCTCTTTAATGTACAGATACTCCTTGTTTAATGACCGAATTACAGTCAAGCTCTATGTCGTTAAGTGAATTGGTCACTATGTGAGGAATTGCATACAGTATGTACGTTACAATATTCAGAAAAAAGACATAGTTAAAACTGACTTCTCTTTGCATAATTCTTACATGTGGTACTGTAATGGATAGCAGCATAAAACTATAGTACTGTACAATCATAAAAATTACAATACTGTATAAACAAGGTATACTGTACAACAAAGGACATTGAGCTTCTACAAACAAGATGTACAGAACTATAAAACTGGTTGTAAGTCCAAGTGGCAGGTCGTAAGTCGGAACAGTCCTTAAATAAGTAGTTTGTTAAGCGAGGAATGTCTGTATTCTTTATGTCTGTATTCTTTATGAACTAATTTTTTTTCCTGTATATGTTTGCAGATATAAAGAAAGACAGTAGATTGCAAAAGTAGGTTATACTAAAATATTTAGATTAATTTGGTTCCACATTAAGCTTATACCTTTCATAGATCCTATGAGATGGACATGATTATCTCTAATATATTCACCCTCCAAATTCCTGGAATGTAGAATGTTTTTGAAGTCAGCTCCACTGTTACTCCAATAGTCCTATTTTGTTTCAGAACCTTTGACCTTTCTACAGGAAACCTAATTCATAAGATTTTGGACCTATAATGGGCCTTAGGAGTTCTTGGTCTAGCTTCCTTTCTGTTGCTGAGAAACAAAATTATCTCAGTGAAACAGAACAGATTTTGTTATCAGTAATATTCATCATGGTTTTAGGAAGAACATTTAATAATCTTTTCTAATATCAGTGGCATTCATCATGGTTTTAGGGAGAATATTTAATAATCTTTTCTAATATTCACTTCCAATATCTGGAAATTCTTCCTTTTGTTTGATTTAAATCTGACCTTATACATTTTGTTCATTTTTTAAATTCCACCCAGAAGAGCTGCTTAGTAGCTGCTTTAAAATTTTTATATGCTTCCAGATAATTTTGAATTACATATGAGTTCATTTTCCTCCGAGTAACTTAAGTAATAGCTGCCATTGGTGTTGGTTTATCTCAGGGCTACAATAAGGCAGTGGATTGGTGGGCGCTGGGAGTGCTAATCTATGAAATGGCAGCCGGATACCCCCCATTCTTTGCAGACCAACCAATTCAGATTTATGAAAAGATCGTTTCTGGGAAGGTAAGTAGTATATTTATCATTCCTTTCTTATTCATTATTTCTGTATGTGAATCTTAAGGTTTAAAGATTGGAGTCATAGAGTGCTTTCACAGTATTATCCTAAATTGAAAAAATATAGAAATATCTGATATTGTTGATCTTAAAAGAAAAAATGGCAGTTGTACAAGCAAATTATCAATATGGTAAAGCAAATTTGATTTTTAGTACTTTTTATTGCTTACAAAGAACAGGATGATTGCCATAATTGTCAGATTCCTTCAAATACATAAAAATTGTTAGGTATTTTGCATGGATATCTCCTTGGAGATAAGCTTTAAGAGTTGTTTTTCTATGCTTTTCTTTTTCAGGAGAGAATTCTTGTTTGAATTATGTTAGAAACCCCCAAGTTAGAAGGAAATATACAATGGATGAGTTTATAGAATTGATTTTAACAGAAGTGTTCATGTTGATTTTAATTGCCATTGATAACAAACATGATTCTTGAACATGAGTAATTTACTATGTCATAGTTTTTTATATTTTGTAGCTAACCACATAAACCTTTCTCTTACATTTATGATCTCTAATTTTGTTCCCAAAAGCATTTTGTTTCAGATCACTGACTGCTCTTACAGTTCACGTTCAAGGTCTTTTTTGAAAGTACCGTAGTCAATCTCAATAGAGATGAGTCTGATGCTTCCTACCAGATAGCAAAGAAAGAGTAGCCTTTTTAAATCTTTCCAGAAAGAAATGTTCTCTACATCAGGGAATTAGTGATAAAATACATGAAAAGGAATATTTTTCTTTCATGCTGTTCCTGCATATGGTACTTTCTTTTACTTTGTCCTTTTTGTTAAGACCACATAGCTCTATTTAGAATATGAACAGGAAACAGAACATAAAATTTCCCATCACATTATTCCTGAGATCTGAGATCCTTGACCTTTTTTTATGTTAAGATCTTGTTAGGCAGACATAAACCTAATCAGTCTAAAGATTCTGAAAGAAGATAGAGGCAGTCTCCATTTCTTTCTGTCTCAGCCAGATACAAGCTCTGAAAAGTGTAACAGCTGACCTCAGGATCCATGAATTTAAAATTTACAATGTTAAATATTCACGAAGTACCCAAATGGCCACAGTGCAATAATTTATCTTTTCTGCCAGGACCCAAATTTAAATCAGGGATGCTACAAAGATAGGCTTTAGGAACAAGCCCATCCACATTTCAAGATTGTATTGTTGTTCCATATGTCATTATGTATATGCAGGCCACAAGGATTACAAGATTTTTCTTGTATTTTATCATACTTTTGGAGAAAGCTTGTTGTTGTGTCAGTAATCATAAATTAACAGGCCAACAAAAAAAACTTATACCTCAACTGTGTCACTGGCAAAACGTTACTACCACTTACAGAACCATAAAAGTGAACCATCGCTATTAAGTGACCTCTAGTTTCTATATTATGCGAATTATAAATCATAATCACTTACTTCCCAGTGCAAGTAGGTGTTTCTGCGTCCAAAGCCAAACTAAAATGTATCTCTCCCACATGTAAAACTCATAATTAGCTCTCTCTTTAGTAGTTAAAAGGCAGATTGGAAACTAACTAGTTTTTTAAATTCTTCTAATTTTTCAAGTCATTAAAAATCCAATTCTGGTCTTATATTTATGGGTCTCCTATTTGCATTTAAAATTCTAATGGTATTAATATAAAATAGCATTTAAGAATACACTTTCCATTCAGAATTGCTTTTTCTGATTTTTAAAAGAATGTATTTATACAACATTTTATGTTGATTGTATTTTCCATTCTGAAGCCATGCCATAAAAATTATAGGCATCAATGATAGTCAAAAGTTAAAATAAAAATAAATGATTAATTCACTGAAATACATATATTTGAACATTAGACTAAATATTTTCTGTATTACAGTATTTCAACTCTAGCTGCTACTTTTAAATGTACAGAAAGATGATCAATCAGCTTGTTAGACTGTCTCCTACACATATTTTGCCTTTAAAAAACAGAAGAGGTGGTATTTAAATGTCAAATTATTCATGCAGTATTAAGGTTCTGGTTTAGAAATGCATATCTAATAGAAAAAAATTATTATTCTGAATTTAACTATGCTTCTTCCTAATAATACATATGCTGTTGTTTTTCTATATAGTCTTTAAGTTTAGTGCTTTGGTGCCATGACAAGAATCACTCATCTGATAGCAACTCTATCTCGCTGTATTATCCATGGAAGTATAAAAGTTAATACTGTGTTCAAAACTGATAATTGCAAATAGGATAATCAAGAGACAGCTGTTATGGAAACCAGTTTTTAGAGTCTGGCTTACATAAGTTTTTCAAATCCTGAGCTTCATTATGTATAACATAAATATTGTTCCATTTTTAACAAGCACCAGGAATGTATAAGGAAATACTGCAGAGTCTAGAAGTAGAAACACAACTATATACTGAATGATCAAAGACTTGTTTAAGTTTTCCCAAAAATAGATCAACACTCACACGGAAGATAACTGATTGGCAGCTCAATGGCCATTCCTTTTGTCCCAAAACCCATCTCCGAGTTTGTGATTCCCTGTGTGAACTCACAGGACTCAGCACACACTGATACTCACATCTGAGACTTCCTACAAAAGAGGAAATCAAAGCAAAATCAGCAAAGGGAAAAGGCAGTCTGGCAAAGTCCAGGGGAAACCAGGAGCAGTCTTTCAAGTCCTTCCCCAGTGGAGCAACAGCAATGCACTTAACTTCACCATCAATGGATTGTGAAACGTGTGAAACGCTATATACTAGCAAAGCTCTTTAGAGACCATGCCCACTGTTTTTACTGGAAACTGTGCATATATGCATTTTCTACATAGCACATACTCAATTCAAGATCCGCAGAATGAAACCAGATACTCAGCATAGTATACAAAGAATCTGAGCCACTCTTGTCATGAAGGGGAAGTTTCACACAGTGTAAGGAAGTGATACCGTTCGAGTTTCCAGATACCTGCTGGGGGGTCTCGTTTCAAGGAGTCCTAAGGGTGGTGATCTCAGGCCCACTATGTTAACTCTTTTCTGTACCTACTCTGTTTCCTTAGTAACATGCACACATGCCTCTATATTTTTTCTAAGATGCCAATGTTAATACTTTTTTTTTTTTTTTGAAATTTAAATGCTATTTTCTGTTCGGCCATGGTGATAGTTAAAGAGGCTTAGTAGTACTCAGAAGTCATTTTCATAAACTCAAAGGCATTTCTACTTTCTATATAGGGTCTATTTTTTTTTAACACTTTACTGCAATCATTTAAAATCCTCATTAAAACCTGCTTTGAGAAAGCTCTTCAGTGGTCTGATGAGCAAACGATTACAAAGTGGCTCTTTATTTTGTGGGAGGAGTGAGGATGGTGTGGGCAGTGGTTCTCTGCAACCACGTAATCTGTTTGTCTACCACTGTTTCTGCATAGCCCGGAGAACAGATTAGAGAGCCCACAGACGTGGCACCAGAATTTATAAGTATTTTCAAATGTCCTAGCTCTTTCTTTTTACTTATAATATCCAGGGTGATTAAAGTTGCCCTTGGTCCTTTGAGGCAGTGTGTAGCTTAGCACCATGTCTATAGAAGCCAAATGCTAGTTTATAAAAAGCTGTTAGGGCCTTTGAAAAGTTGACTAATATATATGATAATTTTTGCTAGATAAATCCTTCACTGGTACTGCAGATGTTTTAGAATGTCTTGTACCTAACTTAGGGAGATAATTTAAATTTATTCCAATATGCTATGACCAGAAATTAATAGGTTATTGCTATGTGCAAACTCTTCTGAGTCGTTTAAACCTAGTAAATTTTATCCCAATGCATAAAAGATAATGTTACTACTTAACCCTTTCCCCTGCCAGTAATTGCAGAATAGCAGTAAAATTTTTCCCTTTTATAAGCCAAGAATCAACTTTATAATTTCTGTAATTGAGCTCAGTATAGACAAATTTGATTTGGACTTAATTTATTTCTAAAAGAAAAGAAGAGTAAAGTCAATTAGTCAATGTAAATCACACAGACCATAACAACATGAACTGATTTGCTTTGTTGGATGTAACTTCCTACCGAATTTGTAGAAAATAATGGTCATTCCTGAAACTGAAATGTATAAAATTTTATAATTGGTCTGAAAGCAGAACAAATATTCTGTTGAGCTTGCTCAATTCAGAGGGAGTTTTGTAGTTTAGCATATTACTTAATGTAATTTGATGAAGTAATTTTGAGTATCAGATACATTTACCCTGCTGCCCTTCTAAAACAAGGCTGTAGCTACCCATTTCCCCCCTCATTCTGTGAAATTTAAGTCTTTAAGAAAGTTTTTATTCCATAAATTAATAGGTGGCACATGAGCCAAGAAGAAAGGAGGACCTTCCAATATATTGTAAATGACTTTTCTGACATGGATTACAGTCCTTAGGTAGTCTGGCAACATAAACATAGATTTGCTGTCTTCCATGTTCCTTCTTCGAATCTAAAAATCTGACTTAGAATCATTGAAATAGTATTCTAATGGGAAGGTTAAAAAATGAAAACTATTTAATTAGTGTCTCCAAGATATGAAGTATTAAAAAAAAAGAAAAGAAAGGCAGATTCATTAAAGTTGCATAACTTCTTTTCATATCTGCCAGATGAAAAATATTCTCAGCGTTTTAGAGACAAGGAAACTGAGATTCAGAAAGGTAAAGGGGTTTTCCCTAGGTCACAGAGCATGTGTCCTTTTTACTAAACAAATAACTTTGCTAAGTGCAGTAGTAAATAATTTCAGCTACTCAGGAGGCTGAGGCAAGAGGACTGCTTGATCGCAGGAGTCTGCGGCCAGCCTGGGCAATGTAACAAGCCCCTTTCTCCTAAAACAAATAAATGAATAAATAAATTCTTGAAATAACTGGTAGGATTTTTGAAGTGTCAAAGATATTAAATTTTGTTTCATTTAGCTCCTTCATCCCACATGTGGGTAAAACAAGACTCCTAATTGTCCAAAACCAAAAACTGGTTTGTAGCAAAGCAAAAACTAGAGTCTGTTTGTTATTCTCCACCTGCTTCAGTTACTCTTACAGTTTTTCTTTTTTAATTCCTCCATTGCTGATCTTTCCTTCTTAGTCTCATTGGTTTGGGCCTCTTCTTTCTTACCTTAGTGATCTCAGCCAGCCCCATGCCTCTAAGTGCCAGTTAACAATTTTCAGTTTCATTTTTTCAGTTCATAGCTTACTCCTGTATTCAGTATCCTATCTGAGATCTCCCCTCAGATATTTAATAAACTTGCTAAATTTAACTTCTCTAAAACAGACAGGTTTTTATTCCCCCTAGAAGAATCTGCTTCCTCCACAACCTTTTGTGTCTCAATCGACGGCAGCTCCATCCCTGCACTTGCTCAGGCCAAGCACCTTGGAGTCTTCATCGCACAACTAATGCACAGCGAAATGCTTTTGGCTCCGCTGTTGGAGTGTGTACAGAATTCAGTCGTTTTTACCACCACCACTGCTACATTCTCATCTGAGCCACAGGAGTGGTTCTTTTAAAACTGTTAAATCGAAGACTGGGGATGTAACTCAACAGCCTAAGTACCCGCCTGGCAAGCTCAAGGTCATGAGGTTGATTCCCGGTAGTGCCCCTACCTCCAAAAAGGAAAGTAAAAATGTTAAATCCAATCCTGTTACTTCTCTCAAAACCTTTCGCTGGGGGGCTTCAGCCCAGTGAAAGAGCGCACAGTAAGCTTGCACTAGGTATTTGGTGCTAAGGGAGGAAGGGAGGAAAGAAGGCAGGCAGCCTATATTTTGTGAGGAGTGATATAATGACATTTTTAAAGGATCACTCCAGTTGCTGTTACTATTTATCTTCTGTCTTTCTCATTAGAATGAAAACTCCATGAAGGGAGGAATCTTTTTCTTGTTTACTAATGTACCTCAAAGACATCAGGTCCTGTCACATAGTCAGTGTTCAATTAATACTTGTTGAATTTGAATTCATGCATTCATTAAACACTCATCAGCTTGACATATGCCAGATCAGCTCCATGTGCTAGGTCAGCACTTCAGTTGAGGTCTCTGTAGTCATGAATTGGTCTCCATCTTTGGTGTCTCACCCTAGAGATACTGATTCATTAGGTCTTCTGTGGATTCTAAACATCTATATTTTTCTCAGTGACCTGAGACAGTTCACATATATACGTATCATTTCCCAGGAGCTCGCTGTACATATCTATACGTAACTGTATATGTGTCACTGTAACAATACATTCAATCTCAAGTATATATCATTGGGAAACTCAAAAGTAACATGGTCTCTGAAGGTTGGAAAGAATTCTAAATAGGAAATAAAATTCAGGAAAACAGACCAAAGGAAGAGCTCCAGGAAGTGCATATTGTGTGAGCACCTCTTTCATGTTGCACAAATACCTTTTCCATGTTAAATGATACCAGGGTTCCAGTAAACTTGCCTCTCAGAACTAATGGACTAATGGGTTTAGAATGTCTTTCTCTTTCTATATCTGGCTGTTTAAAGCAACTGTCACATTATTTGCTGTAGCGGAAAGCTCAAAAATGTAGAAGTCAGGAGAACTGTAGTAAGTTATTTTCCCCACAGTTCACTGACCTAATCAGTTGCCTGCTAGAGCTCAAATTCCTTATCTTTAGAATGAAGGATTTGACTAAAGTAAAATAAGCCTCTTGTTGCAATAATCTACAATTTTGATTTCAATTTCTAAGATAGTTATAATTGTTCGTAATGATAAAAAATACTTTCTCAATATGGTTTTGAAGGAAAAATTAGTCACTCTTTGTATTACAGAATTGATTGATGTCTCCATGTTATTGTGCTACCAAGAAAGATCTGATATTAAAACATAATTTTGTTTAGGTTATTTATGATTTTTTATGGTTTGTTACTAATTCCAGTTTAGTGATTTGACAGGACTCTAGAAATTATATTTCAGATTACATATCAGAACAATCATAGAAAAACTATTTTCACAATGATTCTCATTATTTCTCCTCCAGTATACTTTAAGATATCAGAAATTTCCACTATTAGTATGCACTATTATGAAAATGTGAGTTATCTACCAAAATCTCTGGATAAGAGGGTGTGGTGTAGCAGTGAAGAAGATGTGTCTATGATTTTAAAAGGTTCTCAAATGAATCTGCTGTCAACCACCACCACTTCATTTGTTTGAGAATCACTGTTAGCTTTATACATGCACATATACCTTCTTCCTTTAACTAATCTGAGACCACCACTTTATTTATATGCATACCTACCTACATACATAGATGGCAGCTTTATTTATATACCTCTATTCTTCATGTACTGCATTGTATATTACCTGAATCTGGAAAATTACTTCTGTAGTTAAAAGTATTTAAAGGTCTGAAGGGCATCACTGAATATTTTTGTGTATATAATAAACCTTTCACCTTAACAAAAAGCCTTTATGAAAACAAAAAAAGAATGTCATGAGTCTTGAACGTGAATTTTAGCACATGCTTTAATTTTTGTAGGTCCGATTCCCATCTCACTTCAGTTCCGATCTCAAGGACCTTCTAAGGAACCTGCTGCAGGTGGATTTGACAAAGAGATTTGGAAATCTGAAGAATGGTGTGAGCGATATAAAAACTCACAAGTGGTTTGCCACAACAGATTGGATTGCTATTTACCAGAGGAAGGTGAGACCCTTCTTTTAATTTTAAACTTTTTTAACAGCTTTTTAAAAGTTAGGATTTAATTCTTTAATCAAATTGAAAGGGAAGCAATTCTCCCTAACTCATCCCTGGAGACAGGTACTACCCTGATACCAAAACCAGAGAAAGACCCAACCAAAAAAAAAAAAACTACATGCCAATCTCCATAATGAACACAGGTACAAATATCCTTAATAAAATATTAGCAAACAGAACGCAGTAACTCACCAAGATTATACACCAAGACCAAATGGGATTCATTCATGGAATGCAGGGATGGTTCAACATACACAAGTCAATAAAAGTAATATACCATATCGAGAGAGCCAAAGGCAGAAATCACATAGTCATCTCAATAGATGCAGAAAAAGCTTTCAATAAGGTCTAACACTCATTCATGATAAAAAAAAAAAAAATCCTACAGAAAAATTGGAATAGGTGGTCTTTACCTCAGTCTGATAAAAGCTATCTATGACAAATCAACAGCAATGTCATACTAAATGGACGAAAACAGAAAGCTTTCGATCTAAAATCAGGAACAAGACAAGGATGTCCACTGTCACCACTCCTATTCAGTGTATTTCTGGAAACATTACACATGAGAGAAAAATAAAAGGAATAAGGATAGGAAAAGAAGTTAAATGGTCATTATTCATAGATGACATGATACTCTACTTAGAAAACCCCAAAAACTCCACCAAAAGACTCCTAGAATTAATAACCAAATTCAGTAGCATAGCTGGATACGAAGTCAACACTCAAAAATCAATAGCATTCCTGTACACAAACAACAAACTCAAAGAAATTAAGATGACAACACCTCTCACAATAGCATCCCCCAAAAAAGAACTATTTGGGACTCAATCTAACAAAGGTAGTAAAGGACTTATACATTAAAAATTACAGTACTCTGAAAAAGGAAGGTTGAAGAGTATATCAGAAAATGGAAAGATATCCCTTGCTCTTGGGTAGTAAGAACCAGCAGTATGAAAATGGCCATATTCCCAAAACTGTTATACAGATTTAATGTAATCCTGATCAAAATACAATTAGCATACCTCACAGATCTAGATAAAACTTTCTTAAAATTCATTTGGAAACAGAAGAGACCTAGAACAGCAAAATCAATCCTGGACAACAAAGGCAAGACAGGAAGCATCACAATCCCTGACTTGAAACTATACTACAAAGCTACTGTGATAAAATCAGCATGGTACTGGTGGGGGAAAAAATAAAAATAAAAAATAAACCAGACCTGAGGATCAGTGGAACAGATTAGAAGATGCAGACACAACTACAAAGACATTCAGCCACCTTGTCTTTAACAAAGGAGCTAAACATATTCGTTGGAAGAAAGATAGCCTCTTTAACAAATGGTGATGGCAAAACTGACTTTCCACATGCCAAAGACTAAAACTGGATCCATGTCTATCACCATGCACTAAACTAAAAAAATGAATCAAAGATACAAATATTAAAACAGAAACACTAAATCTACTGGAAAAGAAAGTAGGTAGAAATCTCAACATAGGGGTAGGCAAAGAGTTCATGAGCTGAAACCAAATTGCACAAGAAATACTTCAAAGAATTAACAACCAGGATTTCACCTTATTAAAAAGTTTTTGCACATCAAAAAAAACCACCAACAAAGTGAAAAGAAAATGCACAGAATGGGAAAAAATTTTAGCCAACTGTCCCTCAAACTAAGTACTTCTGTCTAGAACAATTAAAGAATTGAAAGTCAAATTCTTAGACCCAATCCAAAAATGGGCATCTGAGATGAATACACATTTCTCAGATGAAGAAATACGAACGGCAAATAAATACATGAAAAAATGTTAAACATCATTGGTCATTTGAGAAATGCAAATTAAAACAACACTGAGATTCTGTCTCACCCCAGAAAGAATGATAATCATCAAGAAATCAACCAATAACAAATGCTGGTGGTGCTGTAGGGAAAAAAGAACCCTTCCTTCTCCACTGTTGGTGGGAGTGTAGACTGGTACAATCACTGTGGAAATCAACATGGAGATTCCTCAAAAAACTAACATTGAAGTTCCCATTTGACCCTTTTGGGTATTTTCCAAGAGGAATTAAAAACACAGAGATATTTGTGTACCCATGTTTACAGCAGCACAATTTGTAATAGCCAGATCTTGGAAACAACGCAACTGAGAAATGGATAAAAAAGATGTGGTATTTTTATATAATGGAATACTACTCAGCTATAAAGAAGTATAAACTCAGGGCTTTTATAGGTAAATGCATGCAACTTGAGACCATACTCATAAGTGAAATAAATCAAGACTCATGTGTAGATGTCATATTGTTTCCCTCGTATAAGAAACCGAAAGAGTAAATAAGATCCAAAATCTACAATAGACATCATGAAAGGGAAAGAAACTGCTTAAAAGGAAAGAACAACTGGAATGGGGGAAAGGAGAAAAAAAGGAAGGGAAAAGAAAACATATATATATATATATATATATATATATATATATATATATATATATACACACACACACAAGATAGCTAAGAGAATTATACTAATTTCTTTTAGTTCATTGAAAAGAACAGTTTGTGCTTATATTGTTTGATCAATTTTACATGCCTGTATCTTATAATCTAAGCAAGTACTTTGAAGATAACAATACACAATATATTAACCATTGTTAATTTCCTATTTTCGTGATATGAAACTCTGTATTGTTTTTTTCTCTTTAAAATAAAAAAGTTAGGGTTTAAATTATAGAGGCATTTTCAATGTAGCAGAGAGTTTCAATGTTTTGTCTTTCAAATGAACCCTGTGCAGAATCAAAAGTACCTTTTAGCCCACAATTTAAAAATGATTTTTTTCTTAGATAAAAAAGAAATACCGTTTTCCATTTTGATAATTAATCTGAAATGCTTTCCTTGTTAAGTGTTTCAACCCATGCCCTTCACTCTTCACAATGTTACAGAAATTGTGTATTAGACAATATCCTTAGGGTTTGCATTTCAAAACTGATCTGAAGCCACATAAAAAGACAACATATAAACAAACACAGTCTCCTATTCAGAAATGGCATGTAAGCACGCAGCCAGATGTAACATTTCATTTATTTGATTTAATTTAATTTAGTTTAAATTTCTGGAGACATTTTTCAGTCTTTACTTTTACCTCAGTTGGCATTTATCAAGCTTCCACATTTATTATGTAATGTCTTCCCAAAAATTCATGCTTTTTCACATACCAGGCCCATGAAAAAGTTTTCTCCTTTCTCTGGATGGTTTTCTCATTTGTGTAGCTGTCATATTCTTAATAATCTTTTAAGCGTTCACTTAAATGTTACTTCTGCTATATTTTCTCTGAGAGGTATTCTTTGATGAACTCACCATTATCTTAAAATACTTCAGTGAGCACGGGGATTGTACTTGTTTTTGTATTCCTGTCATCAAATCACTAAAATCTCTAAATATTTGCTGAATTACTTATTGAACATTCATCTCTCTTCACATACAACTTTCCTTTATTCATTTTAAAATAACTTGAAGATAAAGAGTGGAAACAGGAGTTCCGATTTACCCCTGTTTGTAATACCTAAGCAAATTATCTGAAACTACTACATTTTGTCTTTTAGCAGTTACTTATTCACGTATAGTTTTTGGACATCTGAGTTTATGGTGGGTATCCTGCAGTGCGGTAAGCATGCAGTGTTGAGTGTAGTCATCATTCCTGCCCACATGAAGTTTACAGTTTCAGGGAGCAGGGGGGTTATTCATACAGTCATGTAAGTGAAAAGGAAAAGCAAAAAGAATAATTCTGTGACTGAAGTTTTTGACATTTTTTGCTTGCTTAAGAGATTCTGAGATTGAGGCAACTTGAAGGCTACAACATAAATATAAAATCAAGTTAATTTCTGGCCTTAGGCATAATAAAAGAGGATAATTTGTAGTTGGACAGTGGCATGTTTGAAAGAAACTAATTTTTGTATTACCCAAGTTACCAATATATTAGCTATGTTGATTGTAGTATGTTAGTTAATAAGTTACTACTTCTTTGTAATAAATTGAGAAATTTAAGAAAAATATTTTTCCGTACTAAATTACCTTTAGCTCTCCTTTTACTTCTTAAATGCCAATTAAAATAACTTTCATGAATAATGTGCTTTTATCTTGAGTTTATTTTTTTCTTCATTTTAAAAATAAAAGCAGAACTTCTATTGTTTTAGAGAATTTCCATGTTTTATTTTGCTGTGAAGCCATATCGGTGAGTTTCCTGAAGGAGTATAAATTTTAACATTCTAACTAAATTTTTTTTTTTTCTTTTGTGGCACTGGGGATTGAACGGACAACCTCACACCTGTCAGACAGGCGCTTAAGTTACTGAGCCAAACTCCCAGCCCTGGTTTTTTGAGGCAGGGTCGCACTATGTAGCTCTGGCTGGCCTTGCAATCGCGTTGTAGTCCAAGCCAGCCTCGAAACTCAATGCTCCACCTACCTCAGCCTCCCAAGTGCTGGGATTAAAGGCGTGTGCACCATGCCGGGTTCTAACTAAATATTGAAAGCACTTTTCTAATTTATAATTTTAAAACATTATGAAAAACAAAGCAATAAAAGGATTTTAAAATGCAACAAATAGAAAATATGGTAAGACCCAAATACTGGTGGTAGACTGTCTGTATCTCACAAGGTGAGTCTAGAAGTCAGTTTTTCACTTCATAAAATATAACTGTTAGCATTATTATCTCAAATGCCTATGTTATGTAGTCAAGAATATGGTCCATAGTGATTTAAAAGGCATTTTAGATCTCATAAAAATCATTTCATATTTTTTCTCTTTTTGCTATCACCAGTGTAGGACTTGCAAATTAATAGCAGCAATCCTCGGTGGGCATGGTGGTGCACACCTGTAATCCTAGCACCCAGGAGGCGAATACAGGATGGTCACAAGTTTGAGGCCGGTCTGGGCCACATAGTGAGTTCAAGGGCAGCTATTAGTGAGACTATATAGTGACCCTGTCTCAAAACCACAAAACAAAACCAGAGAGGGGGCAAAAACAACAACAAAAAGTAATCTCTGCACTTCTAGTTTTAGACTTTGGAATAATTCTGTGACACAGGTGGTACCATTTTCCCTAATTTATTGATAAGAAAATCAGCTCATTGGTGAATTAGTTTAAACATAATCTTGCAACTGCTAAGTTAACAACAGGTTCTTAAGATTTTCAATCCCAGAATCACATTATCCCTTTAGCATCTTTTTTAACATGATCATTAAAATGAAACCTCAAACCACTAAACAATGCAGTTTTATAAGCTTTCTATAGATGTTTCATATCATCTGCTTAACTTTTGAGCAGTGAGAGAAGGAAGACCAGCTCTATAAAGGTAACAGTGAAGGACATGAACTCTGGCCTTAGGTAGACATGGATCTGAATCCCGGGTCAGCCAATCATTGCAGTATGTTCTTAAACGAACTGACTTCTACAAAACATCATGTTTATCATCCTTAAACTTTGGGTTAACAGAATACAGAAGGAAGAATAGTTTCAGAAGAAAGGTTAGATTGGTCCAGGCTCCCTTTTTTTTCAGTTGGGATATATTTTATATGGTTATAATCAGGTAGTTTGTTAAGAAAATACATTTAAAACTGTCATAAACCCACTAGGCAGGTAGGATGTCTGTTGACATTTGACAAACATTTTTCATTCTCTCTGTTCTCCATCTCTATAGTCTTTTGTGTGACTTAGTGGTCACCTAAGACCTATTTTCACCACACCTATACTTTCCCCTTTTTCAGTCCTTTATATCACAATTAGTACTGATACACAATTCTGTTCAAGTGATTCACTGCTGTAAAGCAAGATCATTTTTAACCGCTAACCAGTTCAATTATTTAAACATAGAATGACCCAAAAAATGCGTATTTTTTCATTAATTTTTATAAGATAATATAACTGGAAATACAAAAATAACAGTTTTATCAAGTGTATTTAGTACAAGAATCAACTGGTTGAGATGTCAACCTGCCCAAGGGCTGCTTGGGCTAATGAGTAAATTAAGTCATCCGTTTCACTCTATGCTTCTCTAACTGCTATTTTCTTGTAGCGCCTTTTGAAATGTCCCTTCTTTTTTGTTATGTAATAATTAGCAGACTGCCTTCTCATCATTTACTGAGTAATCCTGATTTGGTCCCTTTTTAATACCAAATAATTTGATCTATTGCTGAACTTTATTATTTTGTTAGTTCTCATTGTTAATTCTTGTATTGTACCCTATGACTTTTACAATACTCTTTAATGTTATGTGGGTCAAAAATAAATACATTATCTGAGTCTAATTCCTCTATCCTGGTTCCAGATTTCCTGTTTGTACATTATTTTAGAGGCAATTTTGCTCATCTGAGTATTAATACATATTTAGAAATTTAAGTAAATATTTTCTAGAGAGCCATCTTTAACTCCTGTATTTTCCCTTTTTTTTTTATTAGACTTGTCAGTGGCTTATCTGTTGTCCGAACTTTCTAAAGATTTATGTTGTGTTTAGAGATTTTACTTGTGATTACAGTAAATTTGCATATTAATTAGGAGAAAACTGAATCTTGAAAATGTGCCATAATGAACATATTATGCTTCTGCATTTATTCAGATATTTTCTGGCATTGAGTAAAGTTTTAATTATTTCTTATATTTATGTTTTAAATTCCTTAAATTTATGCAAATATGTTTATTTTGCTATTTTAGCAAGACATGGGGAAAACATATTTTCTGTATTTACATTATAATTTACCACCTCACTAAATTCTGCTGTTGCTTTAAATAGGTTTTTATTATTTCTTTGGATTTTTATTGACAGTCACAGGAACAGAGATTTCATTTTGCCTGTTTCTTTTCCAATATTTACAGCTTTTTTTTTCACTTTTGCTTTACTAGATATGCTAAAAATGTCTAGAATGGTATCTTTAAATAGCAGAGTGGTTAGCTTTCTTGTTTTGTCTCATTGTTCAACAGAAATGCCTTTTGTGTTTTCCCACCAAAATGAAGCTGGCAGTTTGTCTAAGATAGGTATTCTTTAACCAGATTAGAGAAATAACCCTGGTTCCCATGATATCTTCCTTGACATATTATTGTGATTAATAATATTGGGCATATATCTTTATGTCTCTGGAATCAATACAATTTAATTATGGTATATTTTTATTTTAATATTTGTCCAAAATCAATTTGTGAACATTTAATTTAAGATTTTTACTTTCATAGACATACCTTTCATTGATCTATAGTTTTTATTTTTCTGGAGTGCAGATTATGTGGGATTCATAAAATGAGATTGGAAGTTTTCCATGTTTTTATTCTTTAGAAAATTCCAGAATGTAAAATCGTAATTATTCTTTATAAATTTTAGATAAGGACTGTTGACTCTTCTTTTTTTTTTTTTTTTTTTTTTTTTTTTTTTTTTTGATTGTTGTTTTTTCTTGAGTTAATTTTAAAAATTTATATTTTCTATAAAATTTTCCATATTCATTTGCAATTATTACTTCTTATCTTTATTGTTATATTTATTGTTAATTAATGTTATATTAAGTATATTTTTTAGATTTGTTTGCAGTTTGTTAATTTTATTAGTATTTTAAAGATTTGTGATATATTTTGAATCATTTCATGCTTATCAATAAAAATGTCTGCTGTTATTCTGCATTTACTTACTGTCTCATACTTCACCTATATATATTGAATTTTTAATAATTACTCTGACAATGTGATAGGATTGAATTGCTGCCAGTCATACAGAGTTCATGAATTTTCAAAGGGGCTTGTGTTACTGTTAACTTATTCGAAAGCCAGGGAGATAGCTCAGCAGGCCCAGTACCTGCCTGGCAAGCACAAAGTCATGAGTTCGATTCCTAGTACAAAAAAAAAAAACAGTGGTAAAAACCAAATTGTAGTATTAAGCAAACTGATTGACAACCAGATATCACTATCAGTTAAATTAATGTGAGGATCTCTGAATAATCTACAAATAGAAATAGCCTAGTACTTTAGGTATTTGTTTTGATATCTTGTTGACTATAACTACACACAACTGTACAAAAAACTGGTAAATGTATGTGGTTTTTATAGTCTTCTTTATTCTCTGATCCAGTGTTTATGAGCAGTGAAGCAGTCTTACTGTATCTAGCAGAAGAGGAAATAAAAACCCAGGACAGTGAAGAGGTCTACACAATTTAAACTGTGCGACTGCATGGTTGTCCCATCGGTGTGATTCTGAAGTACTGTCTGCCTAAAAACAAAGCAGCAGTCTGCTCAGCTCACTTTTCTGTACAGCACAAAATAACAATCCCCATGGCAGGTGCCACAATGAAGATTGTATTAGAATTTCCATTCCTACTTATTTTCCACCTTATGTTTTAAATGTCTTGTTTATGTGTCTGTCTTATATTAGCATAACCATGCATATAAATAATTTATACATAAATAGCCATATATATGTGATGTATACTAAAAAGTATTCCACCAAAAAATGTATACATTAGAAAGCTTTTGAGACCTCTGGTGTAGGCAGTTTCTTAGAAAGAGCTCTGAATGAGAAGTGGAGACCAGAGACTTGCTTTAGCTACTTATTAGTAATGTAAATTTGGTCAGCCCTGTTTCATAATCTGTAAAAAGGGAATGAAAATATCTGCCTTCCTCGAAGAGTTATATTAAGGAAAAATTGAAACAGCTGTATGTAATCATTTGTAAATTCTGTAAGTTCTGTGAAAATTGCAGCATTTTTTTTTCTGCTTTTCCTCACACATTTAATACACCATGAAATCTTCATAGAATACCATATCCTAAATACCCAAAAGGCATTTACCTTTAGGATCAAAAGAGTCAAATGTCGAGGATTTAACAATTCTGTTATTCTAAAAGGGGTATGTTTCTTCCCAACTTCCTAGAAAGTTTTGATGCCCAGATATTTTAAACAAAGCAAATTGGAAATTTAAAGAGGTAGTAGAAAGGCTGGGATAGAGCCCAGTGGTAGAGTTCTATCTTTGTTAAGATGCATGGGACCCTGGGTTCAATCCCCAGTACTGTGACAACACCAACAACAAAATGGAAGTAGGGGGGCCGGGGATTTAGCTCAGTGACGTAAGCACCTGCCTGGCAGCGACAAGGTCACAAGTTTGACCCCCAGTCCCAAAAAAACAAAAAAACAAAAATGGAAGTAGGTTACGAGTACGTATAAGATGTTCATGTTATGCTCAGGGAAAAAGAAATTTAAAAGAGGCGGATAAAGGCTTTGGAAATAAGAAACTGATTAAGAAAAATCTGTAAGTTCTGTGACCTGAGGAGCTAGTATTTTGATAACAAGAGTTAATTTTCCTAGAAATGTTGTAAGTATTTTGTTGGCATATACTTTTCCTGGCATGAATATGTTGAGATTATTAGAAATAAACTTACTGTTTATTTCTTTTCTATTGGTATTATATTTTAGGGAGTTAATGGCACTTAAAGATGCTATCATGTCAGACTAGTAAGAATTTCTTTTTCTTCGTGTTTGGAAAGCCTTAGGAATTTCTTTTCTTTCTTTTCTTTTCCCCCGCTGATTTTTCTCAATTATAGGTTGAAGCTCCATTCATACCAAAGTTCAGAGGCTCCGGAGATACCAGCAACTTTGATGACTATGAAGAAGAAGATATTCGTGTCTCTATAACAGAAAAATGTTCAAAAGAATTCAGCGATTTTTAGAGAGATGGCAGCCGAGCTTACACTGTCTTCGCACTCCGTTGAGACCGGAGGTGGAGCCGAGACCGTCCTTGTTGAAGCAGTTACCTAGTTCCTTCATTCCAGCAACTGAGTGAGGTCTTTATCGCCATCATCGTGTGTGCCCTCTGCCTCCACCTCTGTAACAAGGCACCGCTAAGCAAGCATCGTCTGTGCCATGACACAGTATAGACCACTTTCCTACTTTTGGGGTTGTCTTTATCCCCATTCCTACATCCATTTCTTCCTTCTCATTAGTTTTCCTCTCTACAGTGCTCCAGTTTATTTCTTTGGTGTTTTATATGGGCAGTGTTAATGGCTGTGTGATATTTGAAAGGAAGGGTAAATGTTGCTTTTAGTAGTTTTTGCCAGTATTTTTGTTGGCCAATGGCTGGAAGATAAACTTTCTAATAATTATTTCCACTTTGAGCAGATCAGACCCAGTTTTGCCAAAAAATCCTTGACAAGTTTTGAAGATGGCATGTCTTATCTCCAAGGTAATTTACACAAATTAGGACGTTAAGTGTTTCGGAATTCACTTTTCTGACAATAGATAAAGAGTAGCTAGACCTAGCAATTTGGATTCCTACAGACCAAAAGTTCTGTTTTCCTTTGTCGCTTTCTATATCATCCTTCCCTTGAGTAACTAATGAGTCTCATTCCACAAAATCTAATGAAACCAATCATCCAGACTCTCTCTTGGAACCAGCACGCCTGTAGGTGTAGAGAGGAATTCTAAGATTTCTAAACCTTCACTCTTCCATGAGAGTTTTAGCTGGTATTTTAACAGAACAAGCTTGTTCAAAGTGGCAATTTTTTAAAGTTTCTTATATAGTCCTCATTATAAACTTTTTAAAGGAACAGAAGCAAGCTAAAATGAACATTGATTTGGATGACTACTTCGCTAAGTCAAACCAATGGCTGGATTCTTGCAGATAACATAGAGGTACTCTTATTCAAGTGAGGTTTTTTGTTTGTTTTGTAACAGTCAAGAACAAAAGTCGCATGGTCTTATTATTCTGGTGTATTATATTTATAAACCTAAGGGAGGGGCACTGTTGGAACTTCTAGTTTCATCCCAAGCCTCAGCAATGAGGAAATGGGACAAAGTTTATAAAACTGCCACATTTGTATTTTAATTTTGAGGCGTGATATTTTTAGATATGTCATAATTTCTAACCTCTTTTCTCTCAGTAAACGGAATGTGTCATCATTCAGATACAATTTTAGTATTTGAGTTTAGTTATTTTTTATACTTTTTTTGCCAACTGACTTAATAACATCGCTATCACGTGGAAATTTCAAGCACTTTTGCACATTTAGTTCAGTGTTTGTTGAGAATCCATAGCTTAATTCAGTTTTTCTTACTTTTTTGATTTTTGTTTTTAATTTTCCCCATCTGGTTTTCTCTTTGTGTCTCAGCGACCTACCTTAAAACAACACCAAAATAGTTTTAAAATAACCTGCATTCATTTTTATGCTCAATTGACATGCGGATGTGAATGTTTTTAATTAAACTGTTCTTAATGTATTGTTACCATTCTACTTGCTTCCTTTCCGGTGCAGGTAGGTCACGGATGCTACTTGTTTTTGTTTGTCTCACTCTCTTATAAACCCTTTGAAGACACTGGAGAATTCTGTCTGAGATGTTCTCTCCACAGTCAGTACGTCTTTCGATTTTCCAGTGCTCCTGCATGATAATGTCATACAAAGCTTGATCCTGATTTCAGTTGGTCCACCCATATTTAAAATGTGCAAGAGAAATTTGAAATTACTCAAATAACAAGTTGCGTGTAACAAAGGCTTATCATCATGTTGATAAACTTAAAATATCATTTGTATAAAATATTTTAATTTTTTTGTATTTCATTTAAACCCAAGAACATGCTGATCATTGTATTCTATATGTATGCTACAAAATCTATGGTAGCTTTGTTGTATATTATTGTAAAATTATTTCAGTAAATCATGGGATGACAATTTGATTATTACAGTGTAGTTTTCAGCAACTGAAAAGGTTTCTATGAATTCTAAAAATACTTTTTTCTATGAAATTACTAATGCCCAACTATGGACTCTACCCAGGAAGAAACCCATAGGCATACATTGCCTTTTGAGGGCTATTCAGCCATTCCATTTAACTCTCTATTTTAAGGCATGAACAGGCTATCAAATATGCCAATGGAGTCTATTTCTGACCAATCAAATATACCGAATTAGAATGTTTTTAAAATATATTAAATTCTTGACTTGAACCACAATGTAGCCAAAAACAAGATAAAAACGAGTAAGAAGGAAGTGGCAAAACAGTATTTAACTTCAAATTACATTATTTGAAACAGA
The DNA here is from genome assembly GCA_004363535.1 of Dasyprocta punctata. Lineage (NCBI taxonomy): Eukaryota > Metazoa > Chordata > Mammalia > Rodentia > Dasyproctidae > Dasyprocta > Dasyprocta punctata. Next base: position 13,561 of record RJWM01005481.1, on the reverse strand, counting down.
AGAAACTATGTTTTTGCCTAGCAAATAATTAAAAGATGGCATTGTGTAGAGAGGAATCCCAGACAGAAAGTCAAGACATCTGAATTTCAGGCCAGGAACTGTCACTATGACCTTGACCTTGGTTCTCTTATCTGTAGGATAGAAGCCTTAGATTGGGCATTTTCTGAGGTCCTCTTCTAACTTGACCATGTTATGACAAGACTCTCTTTTTATCTGATATTTTGAAGGGATATCATGCTTTGAAGTCTCAGTAAGGTGATATATTTTGGGGCATCTTCTTATTTCTGACAGTGTTGTACAGTTCTTTGAATTTCATGAGAACTTTGTGTCTGACTTGATTCCTTACTCATTCGCTCATGCTAAATACATGGTTGATATCAAACTGCCAACTTACCAAAAACAATACTGTGGCTTATGGGTATTGCCGTCTTGTTCTTGGTATGTCCTTGTACTGACCGGCCATTGGCCTGATAATACTCATTGTAAGCCTGAAAAAATCGTTTTCTTTCCCACTGACCGTTTTTTTTCTGCTTGTTGTAAGACTCAAATGAAATAATGTATGTGAAAGCACCTTGTAAACTGTAAGCTATCAATGTAAAGTGTAAAGGTGTGTTGTTATTTCATTAATTACTTCTTTATTTAGAGTGAAATTTCCTATGCACTACTATAGCTAGGAAATGCTGAATACAGTTGTGTTTTTTAATTAATCAATAACTGCAAAATTAAAGTATCTTCAAAGGATAATACTACTGGGTCTGGATTTTTATTTAATAACCTATCTCCTGATTCCCTTCTGCTGATAGTATAGATCGGTGATGGCGAATCTTTCAGAGCTTTCAATGATACAAACAGCTTGCTGTGGTATGTGTGCCATGGGTTCGCCACCACTGGTATGGATACTTACAAATTCTTACCTTTCGTGCACTCAGATTGATACTTGGGTTATGGGAGCAGAACGATAGAAGGAAGAGTGCCTCCCAGTCTTCTCACACACAATCTTTACTAAGAAACTGCTAGATTTATCCCAGAGTTTTAGAAAAGTATTTCTACTTCCTCATTGTGATATTGGTCCAAATTGATCCAAGTTCAGTGTTGCAGAGTCAGATTTATGAGGTTGATACTGCAAAAGCCTTCATCCTCAAGTTGTAACAGAGAGATGTGAATTTATTCTGTTTTCTTCAAGAGTGCTTTAGAGCATCACATTACCTTTCCCAGTTTAATCAGGTTGATTAGTGTGCATTTCTATAGTTGGCTTTTACTTGAAGAAATAACCCTCTTAGATAATTATTTTAATAGCTTTCCATTTTGTTTGATTGTTATGGCAAACATTTATAAATGTTGATGCATTCTATAACACGATATTTACTATTTTTATACCAACACTTGCTTTGTTTCATCATTATCATTAATATCAATTCTTAATGCATTAATGCAAATTTTTTCATCTCCTTATAGAACTAATTACAAAAATCTCTCTTTAGTACAGAACTGCCATCATTTGAAATTCAGTTAACTGTAAATTTTTTCCTATGCAAGAATATTGGAAATGAAATTAAATATTTCTTTTCATTTCAGCTTTTCTGAAATTTCCTGTATGCTTATGTAATAGCCTTTGTGCCCATCGTTAAAGATGGAGTTGTAGATTTCATTACAGGCTGAAATTCTAATCCCCACTACCTCATAACGTGATTTTGACTTGAAGATAAGGCCTTTACATAGGTAATTAAAGTAAAGGTCATATGGGTGGGCCCTAATCCAATGAGTGTTATCCGTGAAAGAAGAGATTATGATAGAGTACACAGACAGAAGAAAGACCAGATGATGACAGACAAAATGTCCCTGTACAAGCCAAGGAAGGAGGCCTCAGGAGAAACTATCTCTGCTAACTTCTTGACCTTGAATTTCCAGCCTCCAGAACTGTGAGAAAAGTACATTCTGTTTTTTAAAGCTTAAACTTTAAGCTACCTATTCTTAAACTATTACACCCCCTGAACTATGTGTTGCCAGGATGGAAAGACTTTCATTGATCTCCTCAAATGCTTTTTATGTGGCCAAAACTCAACTAGTTTGCCATAGGTTTAAAAAAAAAAAAAAAAAAAAAAAAGTTTTTTTAAAGAAACAAAAGAAAAAAAAGGAAGAAAGAAAAAAAGTGTCAGTGTGGTTACAAATCTTATTGCATTTACTGTTTTTACTGTCTTATTTCTGCTTTCTCTGGGAGTCCAAGCAGGAAATGGTGAATAGTAGCTTCTGAGATACTGAGAGTGGGAAACAACATAGGTGACTCAAACCATTAGTTTACCCTTGGCCTCAGGCTATCAGTGTAGTGATAATACAACCTCAGATCGAGCCACATTCATTGAGTTTACAGTCTCTGCCCACCTGTTGATACTAACAATGAAATAACCAGAAGGAGAGTGGGGATGGGAGTAAAGGATTAACAAGGAATCCTATCATCATCATTTCCTGATTTTTCAGAGATTATTAATGCTCACAGTGAGTGATTAATTTAGTATGTCTCTACTGCTGCTCTAAAAAATCTCTACAAACTACATTATTTAAACCCAACACAATTTAATTACTTTACACCTCTGGAGGTTGAACATTCACAGTGAGTCTCACTGAGTTGAAATCGGGAGGCCAACAGGACTGTATTCCTTTCTGGAGACTAGCGAAGAATCTATTTCCTGACCTGTTGCAGCTTCTAGATTACCACTTAACTTCCCTTGACTTGTGACACTGTTCCTTTGTCTTCCAGCAGTTTTAGGTGAGTCCTTACAATGCATCATCATACATGTAACTGGTTTCTTCTGTTAATAAATCCCCTCTATTGAAGTACCTAAAATAGTTTCTCTTTTCCCTGCTGGAGACTGGTTGTTGTCCCCATTATCATCTTTCCTCTTTTATGCTGTACTAAATGATCCTAGACATCACTATATACAAAGAAGCTACCATGTTAAAGTAAACGTTATTCCAGACAAAATAGAGAATTTTCTACCAAGAGATTCTTATCAATGATCCTATAAAATTGTCATATCAAAAAAAGGAAAATAGTTCCAGAAAAAAAAAGAAACTACATCTGGGAAATTCAAAAGTGAAGGAAAAGAAAAGGGAGAGAGAGAGAAAACCCCAGATATGTTTATATAAAACAAGAAATAAGCCACAAGTTCATGAGTTTGAGCCCCAGTACCAAAAAAGTAAACAAACAAAAAAACAAAAACAAAATGAGCTAAATACAGCAACTTTTAAAACTTAAAATTCTGGACAGGCTGATGCATGAAAGACAATGAGCCCACCTTTCCTCCTTTTGCTATCTTTGCCTAAACACAGCAATGACAGAACATGTTTTTAAAAGTCTTCAAGGACATAAGGTGCACTGAAAACGAGATAAACATCTCCATAGAACACACACAGAATGGGTACGGATAGATGGAGGCTAAGCCACAGACACAGAAAAGATGACAGTGAGAGATCGTTGCAATGAATGCGTAAGAAGAAGATAAAAGGAAATTCAGAGATGCCAATGGACATTGGAACAAAGGTACTCTACAGTGACATCCCCAGATTAAGAAACTAATGAAGAGAGTAGGAAAGAGATTCAAATGTACCCTATAGAAATTTTTCCCTAAAATGAAGGAATAACTGAATTTACATGTTGAAAGAACACACATATGTTTCAAGAACAATTAACATAGCCCTTTCATCACCAGGCCATCACCTGATAAAGGTCTTGAATTTCAAGAATTAAAATTTTATGTGTAAAATTTAGGCCACCCCCAGGGGAAAGCGGATGAGGAGAGATTCCAGCTGGAATATTCACAGCATATATTCATTGTTAAAATATAATTAAACTGCCAGGCGTGGTAGCGCATGCCTTTAATCCCAGCACTTGGGAGGCTGAGGTAGGAGGAGCATTGTGAGTTTGAGGCCCACTTGGGCTACAATGCGCGTGCAAGGCCGACCTGAGCTACATAGTGCGGCCCTGCCTCAAAAAACTAGGGCTGGGAGTTTGGCTCAGTGGCATAAGCCCCTGTCTGGCAGGTGTGAGGCTGTGAGTTCAATCCCTGGTGCCACAAAAAAAAAAAAAAAAAAATAAGATGAAAAAATATATAATTAAACAACAGCTATTAAGGTCTAGGGACAAGAAACCAAAATGCAAGCCAAGAATGTCATACCTAACAAGTGGCATTTAATATAAAGGCAACAGAAGATCCTTTTAAATAACAATGAGAAGAGTAGAAAGCTATGGACCCTTCTCACACAACTGGATATGAATCCGAATGAGGAACTTAGGAGCAGAGATGCAAAGTTCATAGTAAATATTGATTGTGTCTAAATTAAGTAGTAACTATAAGTGAGCATGGTAATCACAATTATAGAACCAAATGTAAATGTTTTAAACGTTGGCAAACTTAGAATATAATAAATTAGATTGTGAGAAAGAAGGAAGTGAGAGAAGATAGAAGACTTCTAATTTCCTTAGAGCAGGAAGTCAACTAATAGAGTCTAAAATTAGTGCATGTGGTGAAAATAATGACGCTAACCTCTCATAAAAGATTTTGTAAATCTTGTGGAGAAGAACCCCTTATGAACGGTTTTCATTTTCACTTTAACCTTTTTTTTCTTACATTAAATTCGATTGCACTTATTTTCATTTCAGATTCTTCTGGTAAATTGGATATTTTGTATAGAATAAGTAAAATCAAATTGAATACTTTCTACTAAAATTGTGTTACAAACTTTATAAAAGTATGTTACAAATTTTATAAAATTGGTACTGTCTTCTTTCCTCCCCACCCCCACCTCTTCCTGTCCCCTTGCGAGGAGAAGACTGCTATAATGCTGCTGATGCTATGAATTTGCTTATATTCATTACAGCTTTTGCCATAAGGAGACAAACTTTGAATCTTGCTTTTATAGTTTTCTGAATTGATAGTAGTTAAGATCTCTTAGGCAGGCACATCCCAGCACCGCGAGAGGCTGAGGCAGGAAAATCAGAAGTTCCAACCCAGGATGGGCAACAGAGTAACTTAACGAGATGCCATCTCAAAATAAAGGGACTGGGTAGTAGCTCAGGGAAAGGCTCTGGGTTCAATGTCTAGTACTACCACCACCACCACCACCCAAAAGAAAAAAAAAGAAAGGAAAAACTGTTACTAGGCAGTGACAGACCACAATGCAACATGGAGTTAGTGAGAAGAGAAAAGACATTGACTCTCGCTACCAGAAAGTCTGAGGAGACTTCTCTCAAAATGAGATGTAAAAGGGCAAACTGTATCACATGACTCCGCCTCTCTGGGTTCTTCTCTGGGCTCTGCTTCCCTTCTTTGGACATCAGCCTTCAGAGCCACTCTGGGGAGCAGAAAATGAAACCACCAGACACTTACGAAAAAGGTGATGGTTCCAGACAAAGTGGGAGGAGGTCTTCCCCGCATGGTATGAACCCCCGAGAGGAACTGAAATTGTCCGGCCTGGGTCAGAATCTACTTCTGTAGCTGGGCAAGGAAAGAGAAATGATTGACAGACTCAAGAGAGGTAAGTGGATGAACAAGGAGTAGGTTCACATCCGCAGATGTGTGACCAGGCAGGAGAAGAGCCGAACTTCACTAACGTACTCTGCACCAAAATACCACTGCTAATAATGATTTGTACACAAAGTAATTCTTTTATATCATTTTGGAAAAACGATGGTTATACTACAGTGACAGATATAAAATTTCACTGACACTATACCATTTAAGAAAGTATTCTAACAAACATCATTGACAAGAGAGGCAAATGATTCCCCAATCCTTCAAAATTCTTCTTTTAAATATGGATAGTTTTTCTTCTCATCTATGTGTTTTTCTGTCACTGGGAAACCATTAGACACAGGGATTTATTGCACTCAATATAGAAATTCATAATTAATATTCTCACTGGAGTCCACTTCATTATTTAGGATGTATGAGGAAGAGAGTATTTATTATGTCATTTTTCATCACTACTTTTACCACTTAGTAAACTTTTTGAAGTCATTTTTTAAAAACAAAACATGGATACTTAACAAAAATATGTAATTAATGCAAAACATGACTCAAAACAAGCTACACTCTGTTAACTGAATGTTATTGTGGGAAAAATGAGCAAAAAGATTTTGTGAGACCTTATGGTAGTCTAAACCTGTGCAAAAAGTTCTTTAACCTCCCACTGTTTGAGAAGTGCGGTCTATGCGCTGTTCTTTGGACGTATGCTTCTTTAGTGATTTACATCCAACCAGAATGGCTAAGGATGTAGGGCATATAGCTGAGTGGCACAGCACCTGCCTAGCAAGCACAAGGTCCTGAGTTCAATTCCTAGTAGAAAACAAAACAAAAAACCTGACTGGAACATTGTAAATGTTCATTTGGCTAGTATTATTATGAATAAAAGTAAAAGAAGATCATGGAAATGATAAATACCACATTCAGGGTGATGGTTACTCTTGGGGTAGGGAAGAAACAAAGCACAGAAATAAAAGGCAGGACCCTGTGAACTTACATCTGTGCTTGCTTTCAAAACCCATATGGCACATCCATGAGTAGCCATTATATTTTTATATATTCATATGTGTTAAATAGTCCACAATAATTAGGGAAAACAATAAAGACTGTCACAAGATTTATAGGAAAATCTTAACCAAGCATACATACTAAATCTGTGAAATGGCACTTCTGGCTGAGTCAACGTGGAAATGCCTGTTTCAATCAATAAACATCGAAATGCCAAGCAAATCAGAACAACCGCTCAACAGCTCAAAAGTTCAGACGATTTTAAGAGGAAAATAACAGAATGCCCTAGGTGCTGTAAATGAAAAGGGCACTCAAAGGCACAGAGAAAGCAAGAGCCAATGGTCTTGTGGCTCTTGGAAACAGTGCACTAGCCAGAATGCTAGGTCCTGGCCATGGAATGGAAGAATTTACCAGAGTTAGGTGATGTGGCCCTAGGTACCAAAAAGGAGGGTAACAGATACTTTTGCCCTAAACGTAAAGCAAAAAGACCGAACATCCCTGAAAAAGTAATAAATTCCAACCACCATCCCTGAAAAATGGGAAGAAAGAAGACTGTCATTTTGAAAATGAGGAGAAACAAGGCAGTGAGACAGTTTGTTGCCAAGCCTGGATCTCACACATAACAGAACCAAACGTGTGATGTGAGACCCAAGCAGAGTAAATGACATAGAAACTTGTTTGAGACTAGTCAAACCCTTGTGTCAGATATAAATGCAGAAACATAGAATAGTGGCATTTTCACAGCCCTAGATTTCCCCTGCAAAATAATCTAAAAATAATGTTTAAAAATAATAATAGCCTAAGTAAATCAACTGCTTAGCAGGAGAGTGAGCAAATTAAAACAGAAATCAGCACTCCTAGAACCTGAGGTAACAAAACAGAAAAAAGTGCTACATAGCCTTGAAAAAATACGTTTTAAGGGAACGGAAATGTTAAGAATCAAATGGAAATTTTAGAAGCAAAACATGTAGCCATTTGGAGGTAAAACAGACTATTGCTTATTAACCTATACTAAGGTGAAGAGAAAAATTGAAAATTGGAGAGGAGAACTGAATAACCAACTCAAAATGTAGCAAAGAGAGACCAAAAAATGTGCAAAACAGGTTAAGAGACTTGTAGATAAAATGATTTCTAGACTTGCTGCTCTGTTTCTACCTGGAATTGAATTGCATGATTTTCCAAATTTTCAAATTTGTATCTCCCACCCCTAATCTCCAAGCAACTAAGTGAATAATTATCTCTCTCAATCTGTTGCAGCTTTTCATCATTTTGTATTCACATTTCTAGATTCTGATTCTTAATATAACTGAGCCTTTTTTATTTTTAAATTGGTCCTTTATATTTTTCTATGAATTATATATGTTCTTTTATCTAATTTGTATTTGGGTTGCCTTTTGCTACAACTAACTTTAGAGTAGGAATTAAACCTTTGTAATATATACTGCAACATCTTTTTCCAGAAAAACATGTTTTTAAATTTTATTGGTGGAGCTTTTTCATTCATAAATTTTAAATTTATGGTTTAGGGTAGGTTGAATAGTTAAGAATTCAGTCAGCTTTTGTTTGTCTGGAAAAGTATTTCTTTTTCCCTAATTTATGAAATCTAGCTTTGCTAGATAAAGTATTGTCGATTGACAGTTTTGCTTTGTTTTTTGTTTTCAGCAGTTTAAATGTATTTTCCCACTCTATCCTGGACTTCAAGGTTTTGGTAAACAAGTCTTCTTATAGTTACATTAGAACTCCCTCACTGGTGTTATATGCTTTTGCTGCTTTCAAAATTCTTCTGCTAGTTTGATTACAATGTACCTTGGTGAACTCATCTTTGAGTTGGACTGGTGGTATATAAGAACAATCCATGTTTTTCTCGTCACCAGAAGCATTTTATTTTGTATGGTATGCAGAACAATGGCTCCTTCAAGATGCCAATGTACTAATTTGTGGGACCTAAGAATATGTTACCTTACATTGCAAAAAGGAATATGCAGATATAATCATGGGATTTGAGATGGAAACATTACCTCAGATTATCTAGGTAGCCCAGTTGACTCAAAAGAGCCCTTTACAAGAGAATCCATACTATGTCAAAGAGAGAGATTATGACGGAAGAAGAGTCAGAGACATCCGGTGTTGTTGGTCCCAAAACAAAAACAAAAACAGGAGTCATGGATGTAAGGCTCAGTTGTGCAAAACCACTGCATGTTATTGAGTAGTATAAATTTAAATTTTGCTTCTGACCCTCTTGGAGTCACCTTACATATAATGTAAACTAAGGCTAAAATTTGAATCTAGAATGTTGCCAAACTTTCTTGTGCAGAAGGCGTGGTTGCCAAGGTAATGATGTTCAGAGACAGGGCTTTGGGGAAGTGACTGAATCATGAGGGCTCTGCTATGGATGAATTAATGCAATGATAGTATCATAATTTAAGAAGGTAATGGAGATAAAGGAAGCTGTTGGAGGTGAGGCTTAGATGGAGGAAGTAAGTCTCTGGGGTTTATCTTTGAAGGTTTATCTTTGAAGTTTGTCCCTGGAATCTCCTTCTCTCACTCTCTCACTCTGCTTACTGGCTGCCATGAGATTTCTGCCTCACCACAGCCCAGAAACAAAGGAGCCAAGTGACAATGAACTGAAATCTCTACAGCTGTGAGCCAAAATAAAGCTTCCTCCTTTAAGTTGATTTTCTCAGGTGTTTTTTCATAGCAATGGGAAGTTGACAAAACACATCATCCAAGTGACAGAACTTGGAAGGTAGAAAAAAATAGCAGATGGGAGACAATTTTTATCTTACAAAACGAGAGCTCAGAGGCGTCGTTGAAAGTTGATGGAGCAAGAAAAAGAGATTTAAGTAGATATAATTTAAAGTTACACAGAGGTACCCGTAGAAGAGCTGAAGATGAGATTATTAACTAGAAAAAATTAAGACGAAGTAGAAGAAAAGAGCATGGGGGGATAAGATAGTGCTTAAAGTTTCAAATCAGCAAATAGCTGATTGGATGTAATTGGATGATAAAATTTATCTCCAACTCTACTCAGGGTAGAGAAAATGTAGCTCCTTTATCTTTTATCAGTCTGGTTTTCCCCATCAGAGAACCATCCCCCAGCCATTTGGCACAGGGAGGAAGTAAGTTGTTTTTGTGCTATTCATTTTCAAGCATAATCTAGTCTATTAAATCAGTTGTTTTCCAAAGTAGTCACTCAAACACTATCCCCTCCTTGTGACACTACCTCAGATAACATGTCTGCAGGGAGAGAGAGAAAAGAGAATTTGCCTGTCTGTCCTTGTTGCCCTGGAGAAAGTGGACCTTACTTTGTGTTAGACTTTGGGTACAACTGGCTAGCATCTACTGTTCTGTGGCATGAGACCCGCATGTGTCCTGCATTTTTAAATTCAATGCCTTTGTTAAACTTCTCTACCTGTAAGGCATTTTGCTAGGTGTGAGTGGTGTCAGTTTGAATAAGAAACACCTAGCAACTGGTTTAGCACACTTTTGGGGGTGTCTGAATGATGGATTTATTGAAGAGGAAAACCCCAATCTGGGTGGGATTGGTATCAACCAATAGGCTTGTCACCTGGATGAAATAAAATGTGAAAGAAAGAAGTCTGGATTCTGCTTCTTCAGAGGAGTTCCAGTCTTCACCATTGCCTTTGGACATCCATCTCTAGGCTTCCAGAGTAGACTCTTCAGTGTTCCAGTGCAGACCCTTCAGTTTCTTGATACAGACTTGCATAGGACTCTGAAGCAATCTCCAGGTCTTTGACTTTTGACTGGATTCTTCAGATCTCCAGCATATGGACAACCCTTTTCATTCTTCCACATATGACTTTGAAGGTGGCTAATGCAAGCATATGCACATATATTATATATATTATATAAAGTTTGCTCCTCTAGAGAACAGACACACTAGGCGTTGCCCTAGTTTGGCATTAATTTACACAAGATACTCCAGTGTAGTCCAGTCCCTCGAGTTCTCCCTCCTCTGAGTTCACAGCAGCTTTTGTTCACACTAGACATTTGGCTTCCCCAAGCAGTAATTCCCAGGACACATGGATGTACCACCATCTGTCGTAAGACAGCAGCTGGTATTTAGTTACAAATAATTAAAACACCAAAGATTCTCATTGATTTATTTTGTGTTAACATCAGAGCAGATTTGAGCAACGACTTTAACAACAGTTTTCCAATGACTTAATTCTACCACACTTTCTTTCTTGAGTGGGCAAAAGAACAATGAGAGCCAGGACCCTGCAAACTCCCAGGGGGATGTGCCACGGACAAGTTCATCGCCATCATGAATGCCACGGCCGACACGCAGGATTGTTGACCTGCTTATTTGAGGCAGTTCCTCTACAAGAATTGATCAACATATACAGTAAATGGTTAAAAAATTTACTACAGTGAGACACAGTGCCATTAATCCTCCTCAAAATACTCCCCCATCTCAAACACACTCATCGTTTTTGTTACTTTCTGAAGCAGTTCTCTAAGTCCTCTTTTGTGAATGTCTGTGAGATATGATCAAAAATACAGTGAATGATGCTGCTCAGTGCCACCCAACAGAAAGAGAAGTTAATAAAAACATCACAGTGTGTCCTCACCCACATTATTCATCAGATCTGGCACTGTGCAACTTCTGGTCTTTCTCCAAAGTCAAAGTAACCAAAAATAAACATTTTGAATCTATCCAGAGCATCAAGGCAGCCACAACAGCTCAGCTAAAGACATTCATGAGAAAAGACTTCCAGAATTGTTTCAGAAAGTGGCAAAATGATATGGAGCATGTTGTGAGGGATTAATAGTAATGCATCAGTCGGGCGTGGTGTTGCATGCCTTTAATTCCAGCACTCAGGAGGCTGAGGTAGGAGGAGCGTTGTGAGTTCGAGGCCAGTTTGAGCTACAACGTGAGCGCAAGGCCAGCCTGAGCTACATAGTGTGACCCTGCCTCAAAACACTAGGGCTGGGAGTTTGGCTCAGTGGCTTAAGCACTTGCTCTGGCAGACGCAAGGTTGTGAGTTCAATCCCCAGGGCCGCAAAAAAAAAAATAAAAAAGCAACATTCACCAGATTTTCTGATCACCTCTCTTCTCATTGCTCATGAACTATTTATTCCTCACTAGACACAGTGTGGTCTTGGTGCTCAGGTCCTGGATCTTAAGCCCCTTTTGGTCATTCTAGCAGTCTCTTCACATATAATGTGTATTGATTGAGTGCTCAAATATTAAGTTGAATGTACTCTGAACACATTAACTCAAAAAGGTCATAAATAGATGGGCTAACATAAGCTATTGATTCTGATATACAAAAATTATACATTATAGCTATTTTCTGAATCAGAAGTACTATAAATAGAATGACAATGGACTGTAAAGTAACATCTAACTAGAATAATATCTTGACCCTATCACCGACTGGGTTGCGTAGAAATGAGCAAGTAATTTTAACTTGCTGATCCTCACCTGTAAAAGAGATACTAAAAATAAAAATTAAATTAAAACAAGTTTTAAAAGAAAAAAAAAACACCTAAAGCATCAAATGCATATCCTCTTTCAAGGAAGGTATGCAATTCTTTCCCTTTTCTCTTTTCCTCGAGACTGGGTAGATGATTTGATTAAGAGCACAGGAGAGAGAAAATCTTGGATATCAAAAAGGTGATGTCTGATAATTGGGCCCAGGAACTGACTTTTCTTTGTCCCTGGTGTCTGCCCTGAAGTTGGGCTGACTGTGAGTGACCACAAGACTAATTTGAGGCTCATCTTTAGCCAAACTTTTAAGTCACACTCCAGGCTTGGCTGGCTGGGCTTTCTGTTAAAACAAGTGCTCCACTGTGCCTGTTCCTCCCATTTTTAGAAAGATGACTAATCCACTCTCCCTCTGAGAGAGGAATGGTTTGTAAATTGTGGTCCTTGCCCAGATCTATGACTCTATTGCAGGAACTTTCAAGGTTCACAGAGTGCGGGCACTTCCTGAGATGACATCACTCGGAACCTAAAAGCCCAACGTGGAATGGCCTTCCTCCGTGCACTCTTCTGGATTAGAGGGCATTCTACCTGAACAGGTGCACCTGGGAACACCTACAGAACACCCAGGAAACAATCAGAGCTAAATTAAATTCCTGTTACCCCCTCTGTCTCCCTGAAAAGTCCCCTTTTTTGTGAAATATTTGCTAAGGGTTGTTGTTTTGTCTGGGTCATAGAGAGAATCACGTTACTCTTGAAAGGAAATGAAGTAGCATTTCTTAGCAACCATTTTTGAATTCTGCCTTTTAAACCATTGAAAGAGCTTCTGCAGCTGGTGGAAGATAGCAACTTATTTGAGGAGAGGCATGAGAAACTCATCAAGGAATTACACCTCCTTAGAGTAATTTTAATCCTAAGTAGGACAAATGCCATCTGTCTAGCATCCCTCCTTAATTCATTCATTTGTTCATTCAGGAATATTACTGTGTGTGTGTTGCAAGAACCCTGTACTAAATATTTGTGATGTAAAAATAAGATGAAACAAAGATGGGAGACATGCGTGTGAACAAATAATCAGGTGCAATAACAAATGCATACCGTAAGTACAAAGAGATCTGGCAGAAAGGACTGTGAAAGAGTAAAAGGAAAGGAGTTGGATAACATTTTTCAGCTTGAGTGAGACCGAGGCTTGGTTTTAAGGATCCACAGGTGTATATCAATGGGGAAGAGCCTTCCAGAAATAAGGGACAAGTATTAAACACCCCAAGATGACGAGGGAATTAAAATTAATGTTCTGTAATACTGAAACACCAGATAGCAGTGAGAAAGTGGTAAGAAATGAGATTAGAGGGCAATTCAGAGTCATTTCATGAGAAGCATGAAACACCATACCAAGGACTTTGGACTCTGTCTTGTAGGTTGTTGAAAATCATTGCAGGATGTTAATTAGAAGACACTGACACAATTGAGTTGCATTTTAGAGATTAGGTTGTGTTATGTACTAAATGTTGGTGTTCCCCCAAAATTGATGTGTTGAAAATTTACCCTCTACTTCCTCCAAGATGGCCACCCAGATGACACC
>RJWM01005480.1:77496-91906 GCA_004363535.1 Dasyprocta punctata | reverse complement strand
TATAGGATATGCTATGTACCCCCAAGTCCTCCTACTTTTGATGGGGCTGAGTCTGACACTTGTGATCAGTTTGTTGTCTAGCGCCAGGATTAATGGCGCCAGGATTAATGACGTGACTGCTACACCCGCCCAGGGGTGGAGCTGAGATACAGTATAAGGGAAGGCGGGTCTTCCTCTTGCTTGCTTCCCGGCTTCCTGTTTCTCTCGCCAGCGCGGATTGTGGCTTGCAGCTTGCAGCCGCCATGAACTGTAGCCCCGTCATCCCATGCTGCCTTGGAGCCCACTTTATGGACTGAAACTCCCGAGAAACTGTAAGAATAAACCTTTCCTTCCCTAACTTTGGGCGTCAGGTATTTTGTCTTGGCAACGAGCAAAAAGTAACCAAGACAGTAAACTAGCAGGTAAAAGAACTAGGTTTTTACCCTGGCGCCTGTTCTTAGCAGTCTCATAATTCTGGAAAGCGAGGTCTTCTCTAAATCTCACTTTTCTCATTTTTAAAATGAAGAGCTTAGCATCTGACTTCCTTACGACACAGAATTGCAGGAACTGCACGCTCAAGGCCAACCTGGGCTCCACACTTCAGAGCCAACCTGGCCTATATAGCAAGACCCTGCAGGAAGGACCATTTAAAAAACAGGTGAAAGGTCTCTTAAATGGTAACACATTATCAAAATGCCAAGCAATTTTTCAGTACTAGAGATCAAACTCAAGGTGCTCTACCACTGTGCTATGTCTCCAGTCCTTCCCTTATTTTTTTTGAGACAGGGTTTCCCTAAGTTACCCAGGCTGGTCTCAAACTTGCAATCCTCCTGTCTTGACTTCCAGAGAGGCAATGTATTTTTTTTTTTTTTTTTTTTTTTTGCGGCACCGGGGATTGAACTCACAACCTCGCGCCTGCCAGGGCAGGCGCTTAAGGCACTGAGCCAAACTCCTGGCCCTGGTTTTTTGAGGCAGGGTCGCACTATGTAGCTCAGGCCGGCCTTGCACTCGCATTGTAGCCCAAGCCGGCCTCAAACTCACAACGCTCCTCCTACCTCAGTCTCCCGAGTGCTGGGATTAAAGGCATGCACCACCACGCCCAGCTGAGGCAATGTATTTTAAAAGCTTATTTTTTAAGCATACCATGCATCTAGATTTTGGTTTCTAAATACCATTCCTCACTAAAAGAATTCTGAGGTCCAAGAGAAAATAGCGCATTTCAGGTTTGAAGTAAAGGAAAGTAAAAGTTGAGTGTGGAATATCTTATATCAGGAAGGGGGGAAGAATTCAGGGACCTCTGGAGCCATTTTGAAAGGTTACAGGCTCCCACTGGTCAAAAGTCAGAGCAACAACAGAAAAAGAATACAGCAAGAGCGCGAAAGAAATTGAGTACAGGAAGAATTCATGGGTTTGCAGTGATACTGAAAGCAGGAAAAAATGGGAAGTTCTTCTTTAAAACAAACCAATATAACCAGCTAATAAATGCAGAAGAACACCTGGAAAACCCCCACAATACAACTTCAGATGAAAGTAAATCAGGCAAGGATCACTAATAAATATGAGAGTAAGGGATTGAAAAGTGGATGGGAAACAGGATTTCACACCAACCAAAGTCTACTCCTAGAGAGTATTATTAGTAATGGACACAATACAGTCACAATGAAGAGAGTTGGAAAACATCATGTTAACCAAATGTATTAAATGTTAGTACCAGTAATTGGAAGAACTTATATTTATGTCTACGCATGTGATGCAAAGGGAAGTACACATCACCTTTATAGCCTTTTTATCAAGAACATTTAACTTAAACCTAACCTTTTGGTTGGAAGAACATCACAATGTGCCTGTGCCTTCAATAATATCAATCCAATGAAAGATCTAAAAGTCACAGCCAACTGCAACGTATAAACACTGGATCTTGGATTAAAACATAGACACACATATACACACTTACATGCACACATTTGTATTTCTGAGATAAACAGGCAAATGTGACAATGGAATATATGCACTATCTAAAATTGAATCGGTACTAAATTTATTAGATGGGATAAGGATAGTAAGAGAACATCCTTGCTGGGTGCAGTGGCACACATTTGCAATCCCAGCTACTCAGGAGGCTGAGGCAGGAACATGGCAAGACTGAGACTAGTCTGGGTAACTTAGTGGGACCCTGACTCAAAACAGAAAATAAAAGGACTGGAAATGTAGCTAGCTCAGTGGTAGAGTGCTCAAGAGAGAGACTATCCCCATACTAGGATACACAAATAGAAGCATTTAGGAGTAAACTGTATTATCTGCAACTTGCAAATGATTCAGAAAGGAAAACGAGTAATGAAAAGTTCATTGTATTATTTTTTTCAGGTTCTATGTTTAAAATTTCAAAATAGTTAGCTGGGGAGGGGAAAGTATTCCCTCCTAAAAAAAACTTACATGGGATTCTTTTGACAGAGAGCAAGTTAGCTACTTTATATAAAAACCACCAGGTAGAAAAAATTGTCAATATGTTACCTTGAGGATTTCTTCAGGAACACGTTAGTAAGTTGGTTAAATTATGAATTACAACAATATTCACAGACTCTGACAGTTGAGGTATGAATAACAGTCTCTAAAGGTTCTAGTTGCACTTCTAGTAAAACTGATTTTTTTTTTTTTTTTTTTGCTGCACCGGGGATTGAACTCACAACCTTCATGCCTGCCAGGGCAGGCGCTTAAGCCACTGAGCCAAACTCCCGGCCCTGGTTTTTTGAGGCAGGGTCGCACTATGTAGCTCGGGTTGGCCTTGCGCTTGTGTTGTAGCCCAAGCCGGCCTCAAACTCACAATGCTCCTCCTACCTTAGCCTCCTAAGTGCTGGGATTAAAGTCGTGCGCCACCACGCCCGGCTAAAACTGATTTTTAAAAAAAGGCCCCTTGGATCAAAGAGTTTAACTACATTTTGATGGGCAATTAGTGGCCCAAATATCAGCACCATCCCTTGACTTGACCCCTTTCCCCAACTGGGCTACTAACAAGCCTCTAACAAGGCTGTTTTGTCATCAGAAAGACTAAATTAGAGTTAGACTTTTCCAAGAGGGATACAGAGATTCTGTTTACTTTGTGGTTAAAATTAGGACAATTATGGAAAGCATACAAAAATATATCTTTCTACTTTTTTTTTTGTACCAGGGATCAAACTCACAACCTTGCACTTGCCAGCGAAGCGTTTGTGCTGCTGAGCTAAATCCCCAGCCCCTAAAATATATTTTTCAATGTCCATTTACGTTTATAAAAAGTCCTAAGCAGTTCAAAACATGCCCTATATTTACAAAAGCACAGCATGAGTTATGAGTTATTCCTTCTTCTAGGATGTTTCTTCTTGTTTATTTATTTCAGCACGATGTTTCTTCTTGTTTATTTATTTCTGCACTAGTGACTGAACCTAGAGTTTTTAATCATGACCATATCATCTAAGTCGGCCCGTTTTTTTTTTTTTCCAGTGGCACTGGGGATCGAACTCACAACCTTGCACCTGCTAGGCAGGTGCTTAACCCACTGAGCCAAACTCCCAGCCCTAGTTTTTTGAGACAGGGTCGCACTATGTAGTTCAGGCTGGCCTTGTGCTCACGTTGTAGCCCAAGCGGGCCTCAAACTCACAATGCTCCTCCTACCTCAGCCTCCCAAGTGCTGGGATTAAAGGCATGCGCCACCACGCCCAGCTCAGCCTGTTCTTTTAACTGGGTTCGGAATCGCCCAGTTGGGCTTTAACTTATAATCTACCTGCCTCAGCCACCCAGAGGGCTGGGGTTTAGTGCCCATTTTTGTTTCTATGCTTATTCTATGTCACATAGTGCTCCTAATGTTTATCACTGATTATCCTAATCTTACCTAAAATAATATTGCTAGTCTTTTATTAAAGCAGAAAAAAAACGCTTAAAGAAATCAAGTAACTTCCTAGCACATCACAAAGCTAGTGAATGGTGGCAATGGGACCTGGATTCAGACAATCTAAAGCATGCATTTTCAGCCATCCACCCATCCACCCATCCAGCAACTACTCTCTGTGCTCCTGTTCTATGTCCCAAGCTAGAAACACAGAGGGAAGTAAGACAAAGGTCCCATTGGTGAGGAGACAGAAATGCTAAACAGTGAACAAGCTGTGCACTACAGTTTCAGGAGAGAGAAGGACTCTGAAGAAGGATGAAGAAAGGGAGACATTAGGGCCAACAGAAGAAAACAACAGGAGAATGGTCAGGAAGCGGTCCTGCAGATGGGGTGTGAGCTAAGCAGAGTGACGCTAACCGGGACTGTGAAGGCCCTGAGATGGAAAGGAGCCAAGTGTACTTACAGGAAGCAAAGATCCGGTGTGGGAGGAGTAGCAAAGAGGGACAAGGGTCAGGAGAGCTGCCACAGGTAGGAAGGGACTCGGTTACAGAAGGCTTCCAGCCATGGCAAGGATGGGATTTTATCTGAAGGGAAGTCAGTGGTGGTCTCTCCCATGCCTTACTAGCACTTCGGGGTAACTGTAGAGAGACCAGTCATCAGGCTGCATGCCCAAGGGAGCAGCGGTAGCTTGGTCCAGGTGTCAACAATAAAGGTGATGAAAAGAGAGTGGCGCTGGGATATGTTCTACAGGCAGCAGAGGAGGGTCCTGCTGAAAATGGGATCCTGGAGAAGCTGAGGATGCCTTGGAGTTCTGGCCTGAGGAGCTGCCATAGTTTAGTTTAAATGGGAGGTGCCTGCCGGCCTTCTGAAAGTCAGGTGTTAGTTACGTGGCTGCATCCGGAGCTCAGGTCAGAGGCCCAGGCTGGAGTGGGGACAGCTGAGTCAGCAGGGCAGCAGATGGGACACAGACTGATTCCCTGAGGCTCCCCCACTTAGTAGCTATAAGACTGGGAAAGTATGTAAAAAGAAAATGCCAACACCTACCTCACGGAAGAGGGGTGCTGTGCTGAGTCGATGACAACAAATAGAGTCCGTCAAAAATATACATATACATCAGGAAAAGAAAAATTTGTATAAATATTTTAATACTAAATTTACCGAGACATCATGAGATTAATACAAGTTACCTTTGGCCTCTACAATTATAAGAGGTGCTTAAAGTGCTGGCCATGAGCTTCCAGACATTTGTTAGTGTGATGAACTGCTGGTGTGTGGATACGTTTTTTTGACAAGCTCTGTGCATGCTTGATCCACATGAGTGACTGTCATCATCACTGTAAAAATGAAGGCAAAGTCACAGAAACACATGAAATCATCTGGTGCAATGGGTGGGGGGGATCTAGAAAGAGCCGAACAGGGACCACAGAGACCATGAAGGAGCAGCTAGCGAGGTGGGAAGAAAACAAGCCACGGGAAGAATGTGTCCTGAGAAGTAACAAGGAGGCCACTGTGCGAAGTGCAGGGGTGGGGACTGCCTGAGAGTGATTTAGGAAGACGAAGGAGGAGAAAAGAAGCCCTGGGTTTGTTACCAGAAGATCTTTGGTAGTGACTCTGATGACAGCGGTTTCAGATGGCAAGTGACTCTGACTAGACGAGTACAAGCAAGAACAGGGACAGGAAAAAATAACAAGTTGGGAGGCTGATAAGCGGGCAACAGCACAGAAAGCCCTCTCTGGGCCTTTCTAAGAGGAGGAATGGAGGATCGGCGTGGTGGCTCACAGGAGACATGGGGCGTCCGTGGAAGCAGTGCGATGAAGACCTCCTTGTATGCTGGCAGAAACAATCCAGGAGAGAAGCCGTAAATATACAGTGAGTCCCTGAGAGAGCACAGAATGCCGGAACCAGTGTGGGGCCCAGGGAGGCGCAAGGAGAGCTGCCCGCTGACAACGAGGGATGGGTGGGGACACACCAATGAACGCACGTGGAAGTGAGAGCACAAAGAAAGGTTTCTTCATTTTGTTGTGTGTGTGTACGCATGCATGACCCTGTGCATGCGCCCAGAACTGGGGACTGAACCCAGGGTCTTCTCACTGAGCTATAGCCCCAGACCTTTTTAAATTTCTTATTCTGACACAGTGTCTTGCTAAATTGCTAAACTGCCCAACCTGGCATCAAACTTGTAATCCTCCTGCCTCAGCTTCCCAGACTGCTGAGATTACAGGAGTATATCACCACATCTGGTTCTGATTTGCTTTTCCTCAGGGAAACAAAATACCAGCTGGGAGGTATATGCTGCGACCTTTCAGAGTTCTCTGTATCTCTCCCTCCTGGCATCTGTCACCTAATATTAAGTAACTACTAGCATAATTATCTCTCCAGTGGATGTCTCTGAGAACATCACAAGGCCAGGAAATATATATCTGACACATATCTATCTTCCAGATCAGACACACAGTTCTCAGAGGGCACCATCTTCTAGATGAGGGGTTGGCGAGCCATGCCTGTGGGCCAGCTCACCAGCTGCTCTTGGGAAAAGTTTTACTAGAAAACAGCCGTCTCAGTTCATCTACAGACTGCCTGTAACTGTTCGCCTGCTGTGCGACTAGAGCAGAGGTGAGATGGTGAGACCACAAGGCCTACAAAGCTTCAGCGATTACTTCTGGCTTCTAATGGAAAATGCTTGCTGATCTCAGTTCTAGATCAATGACTCTCAAAGATGATTGCTGAGCCATCCGCATCACCTGGGAACTTAGAGATGCAAATGATCATGGCTCACCGCAGACCTCATGAATTAGAAACTACGGGTGGTGCGTCCAGCAGTCTGTCTTCTCACAGGACCCCAGAGGCTTTGCTGCTCCTTATAGTCTGAGAACTGCTCTACCTATACAGATGCCTGGAGAACAAGACACATGTGGTATTTACTCTGGGTTAAGTTTCCATTCTCATGTAAGAATCAAAACCAACCAATCACAGGTTATCATCGCTAACACGGTGAGAGCTGGTTTGGGGTGCGCTGGGCAGGCAGAAGGGTGTATGGCTCGGACCTGGAAGAGTTAAGCATGACTGGGAAGGGACTGCAGTCATGAGGAAGTGTGAGAGTCCTGAGCAGGGAACAAACTGGCACACTCAAGGAACAAAGGCAAGAGCGACTGCAGGGCAAGACACGGAATCAGAGGCAGGCAAGTGGCCAAACGGGTAGAGCCTTGTAACCGAAGACTCCTATTTGGAAGAGCAGTGGGAAGCCTCTGAGGACAGACAGGATGTGATATTTAAAAAGAAGTTCTGGCTGCAAGGTGGACAGCAGGTTGCAGGGATCAAGAATAGAAGCCAAGAGACAAGTCAGGCTACTTTAGTCCTCTAGGTGAAAGAACTGGTGGGAACAGCAAGGGCATCTCCAAGGGTGACACTTAAGGTAAAATCAGTGTCATCATTCTGAGCTTTCTTGCTAGGCTGTTTTTGACACTAGCAGCTTGCTTGAAATGGCAGATTATAATTAGCAAAATAATAGCCAGGAGGGGGCTATCCACGCCCAAGGAGACACCAGTTCCATCAACACCTACATTCGCTTCTTACCATCAGCAACTCCGTGTGGCTACGTCTCAGCTCTGGTCCTCTTGGGGTCCCACACACCTGTTCTTAGACCTGAACAGCCCACTGTCACCCACAGCTCAGTCCCCTCTTGGTGTTGCTTGGAAAAGTACTGTTTCTCCTTCGATTCACAAAGGAACTTCCCCCAGCTGGCTCATGGAGCTCTGAATTCGCCTTCCCCAGACTGTCCTCTGTACTCTGACCATGGACTTTCTAAAACATGAATCTAATAAAGTCATCTCCCTATTTAAAATCACCTGGTGATTTTACCATGCATAAGATTTAAAAACAAAAGCTGAGGATATAGCTCCATAGCACGGTGCCCGCCTGGCAAGCTGGAGGTCCTAAGTTTGACTCCCGGTACCAAACAAAAAAAAAAAAGACTTAAAAACACACACAAAAAAACTAAAACAAAAACCTCCTTGGATGCCACAATCTAATACTTGTCCCTTCCAGCTTTCCCTCCTGCAGCACACCTCTAATGTTCTGACCACCCTGAGTTATTTGTTGTCAGGCCCAAATTTTCAGCAAGACTAATTGTTATGGTTTGTGTCTAAATGTCTCTCTAAAGCCTTATGCGATCATAGATGGCTGGATTCAGAGTGTGTGATGCTGGGATTAAGGGTGTCTAATTACTAAATCAGTCTATTAATCAGTTTGGCACCACCCTACATTGGTAGCCTAGATAGAGTAAAAGGGGCAGAAAAAAAAGCTGCTAAGGTCGCCTGCCTGTTGTGCTACCTTCAGCCCGCCATGAACTGCTTCTCTTTGATGTCTGCCTGCCATGCCACCCTGCCATACAGCCAGCTGAGTATAGATGAAAACCTCTACAAACTGTCAACTAAATAAGTCTTGCCTCTTTTAACTTTAGGTGTCAGGTATTCTGTCTCAACAGTGAAAAAAAAAATAACTAAAACACTAATCTAATGGTCTACAGAGAAAAACTGCTTAGTCTTGTTTCCTGTCTAGCATACCAGGATAAATGTGGGTGGATGAAAACAGAGGTTAAAGGGGAGAAAAGAAAACCTGTAGTTATTCAAAGCTTTCTGAAATCTAGTTTCTATGCATATAAAGGGAGTATACCTACTTCACTTATGAGAACTTTGAATCAAGACTATGTAAAAAAAAACTGAAAACACTGTTTACGGTGAACTCAGATCAGAAAGTGATTTGTGAGTGAGTGTGTGTGTGTGTGTGTGTGTGTGTGTGTGTGTGTGTAGTTCAGCCAGGCCTTGAACTCACTTTGTAGTTCAGGCTGGCCTCGAACTCACAGTGATATTCCTGCCTCAGCCTCCTGCGTGCTGGGATTATAGGCATGCACCACCATGCCTGGCTCTGAAAGTGACACTTTTTTTTTTTCTTTTGGGGACTAGGAATCGAACTCAGGACACCGCACTTGCCAGGCAGGCATTACGCCATTAAACTAAATCCCTGGCCTCAGAAAGTGACATTGTTATTCATCTTATATGGGAAAAGATTTTTTAAGAGAAATACAGCATAAAGTAAGGCTTAAAGATCTAGTATAAGACAGAATTTTGTTAAACAGAAAAGGCAGCAAATAGAAAAGCTTTAACACAATCAAGTCCATATATAAATATAAAAAAGACTTGGTATGCAACAATCTTCAAATAAAAAAGCAACAAATAAAAGTCAAAACCAGGTTTAAATAGCATTACCTTGTTTCACTTTCCCCTCCTCCCAACAGAGAGAAATCACACTTTTAACAGATGATTTCAACTTTTATTGAATGAGGACTTTATTTTTTTAACATTACAAACTAACTCACTCTTTCTGAAAAGGCAGATCATACACTCAAAGACAATCTTCAAGCATGGTTTTAAGAAACTGAGGGGGAAATCCACAGTTCACTGACAAGATTCCCAACTTCTTTTTACAGTAATAATGGGAAGAATTTCATTACATTTCACAACCTAAAATGGTCCAAGCTATATCCAGAACAGACTTCAAAATCTGGGAAAGATGACATAAACTGGACAGTTATGAACATTGCTCATAACAATTTTGGCTCCAACAACATAGAACAAATGCTTGCGTGGTATGTGCCTAAGAAGGCTTGTTCATTTAAGGTACAGCAGGACACAGGCAGCATCCCCTCCTTCTGGTCTCTTAACACAAATCATTAAGGCAAGTCTGCAAAAGACCAGTGAGGCACCAGTACAACAGCTGACTGTGGTGTGTCCACACAGCTTCCTGTAGTCTGACAGTACTTAACTCAGGCACTGGTGTGACAAATGCAAGGTTGTTTTTTTAAGCATCACCCTGTACATGAAGTATGAAAGGTCACTTCAATGTAATGAACAATCCCCATTCATTGCATTCCCAGTAAACAATTCATTGTGCTAGAAAAAATTAGAGGCAAAGGTAAAGGAAATGCCCTTTGGTTAGACTTAATACAGAATACCTCCAAGGAATACTGTTTTGGTTTGCAAAACTACCAATTAATTAGGATTCCTCTACATTCACCTTAGTGTGAGATCATTATATAATTTCATTAGTGTAAACACTTTTTTCTTTCATTTCACTGTAACAGCTAGGAATTCAATCAGTAATAAAATAATGCTTGGGCCAGGGATATAGCTCAGCAGCACAAGGGCCTGCCTGGCAAGCGCAAGGTTGTGAGTTTGACTCCCGGTACCCAACCCCCCAGCCCACCCCCTGCCAAAAAACAAAACCTTTAATGATGACCACTTCAATTTTGGTTTTTAAGTATTTAAGCTTAGGGAGAGATAAAAAACAGCAAGCCTGTTTTAGTAATCGATACTAGTTACTTTTACTGTTTTTGTTTTGGTGGTACTGGGGCTGGAACCCAGGGTCTTTACACTGAGTTACATTCCCAGTCCTTTTAACATTTTTCACTGTGAGACAGGATCTTGCTACCTCACTCAACTGTCCAAGCTGGGTTCAAACTTGCAATCTTCCTACCTCAGCCTCTCAGGGTGCTGCAGTTATAACTATGCGCTACCATGTCAGGTCACGTTATTTACTTAGATTCAATGAAGCAATTTTACTCATTCAAAGTTACTCTCTAGGATGAGCATTTGGTCTGAAATACATGAAGGGAACCGATAGCTCATTCCTTCCTGATCACTTACAAAATTAAGGGCTCCTTCAGATGTCCAAGCATTTCAGCAACACAAGGGCACAAAGATCAGGTAAAGCGCAAACAAAAATCCAATTCTTTGGAATATCACTCTGGGCACAGTCCTTACCATAACTCATATTTGCACATGAAAAGATCGTGGAAATCTGTACCCCAGTGTCACCTGGTCACCAAGGGGGAGCAACTCCTTCCCACTGTGAAGTGGGAAACCTGTGCCTAGCCTGTGTTATCTCAAGTTAGGGAGATGACAGCCCATTTCTCCTACAGTGTTAAAAGCTAAGTAATTATTAATTTAATATTAGAAAATGAATTTTTCAACAAGAAAGGACTAGCATATTTATGTCTAAAGAAGAATAAAGAAGGATCGCTGGGGTTTACAAAAGATACACTGAAGTGACAGAGTTGAATTGGCCTACAAGGACTACACTCAAACCTGATGGCACGGGATACTGTCATCCCAATGCAGTTAGCACACTAGAAGCCTCATTCACCCACGTCTCCTCTGCACAAAAACCGCTAGACTAGAACTGTTCTGGCCATGGAAGCAAAAATATCCCCGCAAAGGTTCTCTTTTTTAAGGGAAAAGAAAATTAAAATTGGAAGCAACTTTCTGTTCCTTAAGAAAGTTATGTTCTTAGAAGCAAAGAAAAAAAATACTATGATTAAAAATAATGTGTTCTAATAAAGCATAGTGCCCACACGCAAAGAAAAAAATAACCATATAATCACAATCTTGAAGGCTTCCTTGAACGATAATTGCTACGTTGGCTGCAATTTCTCACACTGTTTGGGAGATGAGCATTTGATGGATGATTCACGGGTTTAGGGAACTTCAGCACTGGAAGTCAGGCAATCTCTGGCTCTTCATATCGCCTCTTACAAAAACTCACGACAAGTTCAAGAGATGAAGAAGGAAACTAGTCTTTTCTTCATATTAAAATCTTTTTTTTAGTGGATTCTCCAGTGAGACAAACTGAGACCACAACACAGTCAAGTGAGGTATTGATAGGATAAGAGCTCATCAGGACTTCTTTCCTTGTTTGAGTGTCTGTGAGCACGGCCACTGTCGACCAAAGGATGGTTAATAAGATATCCCTTCCCTCGCTCTGGACCTCACCAGTGTTAACACTGATTTACTATGTCATCAACCACTAGAAAGAGCAGCAAGGAGCCGGATCTGGCAGCCTTCTCCTCACGTCCCCTTGCTTCCTTTTCCCACCAAATCACCTCCTTACAAACATATATGTACTGCTCAAAGCACTCAAGTGTTCTGCTGGTATTTCTGTTGACACGATTTTGGTGATTAATGTATGAAACGATACATTAAACTTCAAACTATAAATCACAAACAGAAACCCAGACATGGTGCCAATTTAAAGATTTCGGTATCATGACAAATTTCATATGTATTCTGACACATTAAAAAAAAACTACTGAATCAGTTCCATGTAAAATAACAGAATAAGATGTGGAGGTACTGTGGAAGATGCAAAGCTATATACTACAAAATATGTTTGAAGACATTTAGTTTGGGGATTTGGAAAATTCCGATTATATTAAAAAAAGGAAGATTCATGGATGAGAAATCCAAAGCTGTGACCATATGGTCACATGTTCTTATTTTTAGACCAATTTCTAACATTTATGGGGAATAACAGACATTGAGTTCTACATATCAAATTCCCCTTTTGAATGTCTGCATAAATTAAGAGACAGATCTTTCTGGAGATCAGATCAATTTATAAGCACTCCAAAAGCAGAACAAACTGACACCCAATAGGACAAGTCAGTGTAAGTAAGTATATATTAATTACCTAGGCACCAAGGTAGGCAGAAAGTCTCAGAAAGTGTCTCGGGCTCAATGTTTTATCCAGAATTCCAGAAACTGCCCACTGATGTGATACAAGCAAAAAGAAAGGTGTTGAAATGTTTACCAGTGTTTTTAACAATATAAAACCAATTAATATTTGTAGGAACACAATATTAAAACCATAATAATAGGAACTCAAAGGCCAAGGGTAGAACCAACTGAAACCATGACTAACATTAACAGTGCCTATGTCCTCCACTACGATTTCAAGTTTGTCCAGTAGTTTATTTATACTGTGGTTTCTCGACCAGCTTTGAGGTTGGGTGCTGAGAATTGTCTCCGCATCCTCGGGGGCGTCACAAACTGGCCACAGTGGCCAGGTTTGTCAGTCTGCTTCTGACCGGGCCCGGCCATGCCGCCCTCGGCCTGACCTCCAGTGTGGTAACTACAGTACGCCTGCCGGTGCTGGTGCATGTGGCGCTTGGCCTGGAAAGTCTGCAGGTCGGCGGTGGGCTGGCCAGGGTGGGAGGGAAGGGATTCCGAGGAGGCAGAGGCCTGGCAGTGTGTGCTTTTTGGCTGGCCATTGTTTAGAGAATTGCTCCTCCAGCGTAGCTGAGGTGGCTGCTGCTGATTAGTAATATGCTGCTTGCTAACCTGGATGTGATCCTGACTTCGTGTGCCCTGAGAGCCCCATGGCGACTGGGGATCCTTAGAAGCTGCCCTGCCCCCTTTTTCTTGGCTCTCCTCTTTACTTCCTTTCCTTCCTTCTTCATCCTTAGGAATCCTAAGCTCAATCACCTCGTCTTCCGTGATGATGATATGCGTCCCAGGACTCCAAGAGTTTCTGTGCTTAGGGTTGCTCTTAAAGGGGAAGCGGGGCTTCCGGTTCTCAGGGGGGATGAATCTATGAGGCACGTTCTGCCGGCGAAGCTGCTTCGTGATCTCCTGCTGTTGCAGGTTCTTAAAGCGAATTTGCTCTTGTCTCATCCAGCGCAGCCGGCCCCGTCGAAAAGCTGGATCCCCATTCATCAGCTGGGAGACTCGTTCTTCTTTGCCCAGCTCTCTGCTGTCCCCTTTGCTGCTGTCATTCTCAGGGCTGCCGCTAACACCGGCACCCGTGGGCTCCTTTGCTTTGTGGCTTCCTTGGCTTTTCTGTTCCTGAGAGCCAATCAGTGGCAAGACTTTCTCCATTTTGAGCATTTTATTTCTTAAGACTTTAATCTCCTCATCTTTCATATTATTTTGTTTTTTCACTTCTTGCAAAATATCTTCCAGCTTGTCTATGTGGACCTTGAGGTCATCTACATCCGTTATGCCCTTACCACCAGTCATCATGTCTTCAATCTTCTCGTCCCCAACGCCGACAGTGTCCCACACGTCCCTGGCCACCGCCCTCCATGAGTCCCGCTCATTGGGATCCTTCTTCCCGTACATGGCACACAGCTCTTTCATCTTCACGATGGCCAAGGCCTCAATCTCCTGTCGACTGTGCCGGAAATCGTTGAGAGCAACCTCATAGCAGATCTCTTTCACAGCCTGAATCTTAAGGTCTGAGATGGTCACCCACTTGGAATCTTTACTCAGGCGCCTTCTTTGAGGGATCTGATACATTTTAATTGGTTCTCGTTTCTTCCCACTGCTGGGGAGACCACATTTTTTAACAATTGTTTGCAACTTGCTAGGAGGTAGCTTTTCTCTCAGAGAAGTGATCAGTTTCCAGCTCTCTTCACAGGACCTCTTGTCAGAATCGTCCCCGCTATCAGAATCCGCGTCCTTTGGAAAAACAAAATCAAAAAATGGCCCCAAAATAACCAAAATTAAAATGTAAAAAAGAAAATCAAACTGAAGAAAAAGCAAGCAAAAAAAAAAAAAAAAAAAAAAAAAAAAAAAAAAAAAAAAAAAAAAAAAAAAAAAAAAAAAAAAAAAAAAAAAAAAAAAAAAAAAAAAAAAAAAAAAAAAAAAAAAAAAAAAAAAAAAAAAAAAAAAAAAAAAAAAAAAAAAAAAAAAAAAAAAAAAAAAAAAAAAAAAAAAAAAAAAAAAAAAAAAAAAA
>RJWM01005480.1:58265-77396 GCA_004363535.1 Dasyprocta punctata | reverse complement strand
TAACCAAGTTTAAAAACCAAACCAAAAATAAAAAACTAAAAAACAAACCAAATCGAAAAACAAAAATGAAAAAAAACCTAAATGATGTGGAAGTCCATTAAGACATATGCATATGTAGATAACTATTACTGTTAATATAAAGATCTGTTTACTTAGTAGTCCTAATCCCAATTTTCACTATCTGGCTCAAGTAACCAAATTTCTTAGCAGGGCTGACACAGGGAGCGAATCTCCTGTGCTAACCCCACAAAGCCATGTGAGGCCACATCGCCACTGTCTCAGGCACCCGGGCAAACCTCTGCCCCCACACATGCTACTGATCCATGCAGCCACTGCCCCCATTTGCCTTGGTTATTGCTGTTGCTTCTTCCAGAATCTCCTTCCCCCAGGAGTGAGCATAGATGCCATACAAGATGTGACGAGCAGGCGGATTAACAAAGGTTAGTAAGGTTGTAGGACGCCAAGTTTGTTTAGCTTTACTAAAAAGAGCAGCCCTAGAAAAAAGTTAGATGAGAAAGTAGAAACAGGGATGATGTTAAAAGTGCTAAGAATGCCTATTAGCAGATCACCGAAGGTGCTTATTAACCAAATTGTTTTTTCTGTCAGGCAAAGAAAGGACTTTGAATCTAATCTTTCTAAAAGATATTGGATTTGCTATTTTCTTTTGTCATGTTAAACTAATCTACTTCAAGTGCACATTAAAGTTTGCTACCCAGAGAACAAGGAAGAATAAAAAAGAATCCTTGTAGTGGATCTGGTTTATTTTTTTCATACACTTAACCCAATATCTCACCTCCAAAATTTTGAGAAATAAATTATCAGAACAAAAATTAAGCTACGCAAATATACTTCCATTTAAACATAAAATTTCCCCAGGTAACAGCATATTTTGACAAATACAATTTAAGAGATGTTTTCTATCTAGAAAACCCATGGTGGCATTTCTAGTTATTTGGGGAACCTACCTATAAGGGACAACTCTTCCAATTAACACAAAAACCACAAAGATTATATTGTGCCCACGTAAAATGGATAAACTTAAAAATGTTTCTCTAACTCTGCCTTTCCAGCTGTCTAACATTACCTCTTCCAAAAAAAACTTTACTAAGACCTAAAGCAACAATCTAACTTCACAACAACATAGTTTAAAGAGTTAGTTAATAACCAACTTTCTTAACTAACAGGCAAGTCTTCATAACTTGGATCTATATGAAACAAATGTTGGATTTAGATTTACAACAAGGCTGGGTGTGGTGATGCATAGCTGTAATCCCAGCACCCAGGAGGCTGAGGCAGAAGAATCACCATGAGTTCAAGGCCAACCTGGGCTACATATGTGAGTTCAAAGGTAGCTTAAACTACATAGCAAGATCCTGTTTAAAAAAAAAAATTATGTAACAGGATAACAGGATTAGGAAGAATTTCTTCCATTCAGGAAATAAAAGTTGTTGGGAAAAGAAAATACTAGATTAATAGTTTAATCTAGTAAACATTATTAAAAAGCTTCTTGGTTGTGGTAACCAAATATAGCACTAGCAAAGAGTTAAAAAAAAAAAAAAAGGAATTACAACTAATAAATAGAATCTTGCTTTCTAGACCAAAGATCTAGGGAAAGAAAAACTAAACTTCAATAAAATGACAATAATTTGGCTTCTGAATTTGAAGCTACTGCTATTGGTCTGTATCATTTCTATTTACCTATAAATAAATAGGTACTAAACCCACTTAATAATCCTCACCTATTTGAGAACTTAACAAAAGCAGATATACAGCTATATTTATAGATTCTGGATATTTTTTCTTTTCATTTTTAGTTTCAGATAGCAAAACAGGGGCTGCAGGTGTGGCTCAGTGTACAACCCAGCATGCACAAGGCCCTGGGTTCAATTCCCAACACTGCAAAAGGAAAACAGTAGAGTGGCTAATGTAGGTGGAGATGCTGTTAACAGACATTAGAGAAAAAGTATGCAAGAAGGTTTGTTTGTTTCAGCAAACACGTTATCTGAGTTTTACAGAACACAAACAAACTCTCTTTGATTGTTCCCACATAACTGACAGTTACCATTTTTTTTCCCCTGGTGACTTTTTTTTCATGATTGCTTAGGGATGAAATGAATATTATCTAATTTAGGAAATGACCACTATTTTAATATTGCTTTAATATCAGGATGGAGAGAAAAAAAATTGTATCTGTAAATTCTAAAATAAAACATAAATGAGTCTATATAATTTCAAAAGAAAAGTTAAATCAGACAGCCAGTCTTGCTAAACACTCTCAGACTGACTCTGTGGAGTATGCTCTCTTTATAGTTCAAATGTATCACCCTACCACATTGTGGCCATGATACTAAAAACTTTA
Source organism: Dasyprocta punctata (assembly GCA_004363535.1). Lineage (NCBI taxonomy): Eukaryota > Metazoa > Chordata > Mammalia > Rodentia > Dasyproctidae > Dasyprocta > Dasyprocta punctata. The sequence continues at coordinate 75,037 of RJWM01005480.1, read as the reverse complement.
TGCAAAGTTTATGTACAAAGACATAAAGTCCTATCTCATGTCAAAAAACAAAACAAAAACAAAAACAGAAAGATTTTAAGATATTTAGGTTCACTGATTATAGGATTGGAAAAACCACTTGGGTTTGGCAGTTTTACAAGTCCCTATATTATTCTCCTGTTTTCATTAAATATCAAATGCAAAGTGAATCTCTTGAAGAGACTCTGCACATCTATACAAATGGAGGAAGAAAACCAAATGTGTGAAAATGCAAGCACAAAAAAGTAAGATGCATCTGGGGAACTATCATAGAAACCCGTAAGCTGAAAGTCCATTTTTAATGGTGCCATTATACAAAAAATAATTACATCATAAATTTTAAATAAATATTTATTGAATAATAATTCCTTTGTATCCTGTCAATCTTTACTCCCAGGATATGTTAGATATATATGTATTGGTTGAAGAACACTGGGTCATAAAAATACATCTTTTTGCCTGGTGCTGTTACTGGTAGATACGTTTTAAGCAAAAGTGCGAAATCAGTTTCTCTTGTTATCAACAGACTTAAATAGACAGCTAGACTTTGGGGGAGGAAAGAAACTTTCTTGCTGTGCAGAAATGCTCCTGAAATCCTACTTTGCTTTCCGATACATAGAACAAATGACAGCCAGAACCTGATTATCTGGAGACTGAATGTTCCCTAGAAACTAAGCATGTCTTAGAGACAGCTGCTTTCTCTTTATTTAATGTTCACCAATTCTTGGTTATGGATAGTACCAGGCATCATTATTCCTTCAGGCTTCCTTACTCAAAGTGTGGTCATGGACCAGCAGCACTGGCATCGTCCAAGAGCTTGTTAGAAATGCAGAATATTACAGGTCCCACCCCACACTTCCTCACTCAACATCTGCATTTCAACAGTTCTCCAAGGTGGCTGAGAAGCACTGCTTTAATGGACAGAACATGAAGAAAGCAAGTCAGAAGACCCAAGTTGAAGCCTCAGATCCGTGATTTAGCAGGTATTTAAGAGTGGGCAAGGCAGCGTTATTTTAGCCTTTAGTTTCCTTGACTATAAACTAGGGGTAATATTATAGGATCTTACATACACGCCTACCAAGGAGGGTCATTTTAAGGATCAAATTAAATGATGGATGTTAAAGCTCTTTGTAAATTATTAAGCACTATACAAGTATAAGACACTATTGTTAATAATAGAGCTTAATTATACCTGTCCTCGTTTGATCTCTCACAGACCACCAGAGGTATGTTGTTAGATTATACTACATCTTTAAGATAAAAGGCTCCTTCATGTGTCACAAACCTTTTAAGTTCTAATCACATGGTAGCTAAATCTATTTTCATTAAAGTTAATGCCAAGTGGGCCTCAGAGAGATTCTACCTGTAAAGCTGGTATTATCTGTCCCAAACACTTTATCTTTACAATCCATACTTTTGGAGGTTTTACTGTAATTTCCAAGATATCAAACTAACTAGTTTAACCCACTGCCCACCAGAGAGCTGAGCTGCCTGGAAAAGGCTACTCTTGCTCAAGTCCTTGACTTTCTTTGGCTCATTATGTCATAGTCCCTTCTTCTCCAAAGCATAGAGCAGGGCTGTTTAATTTACATGCTGTAATTCACACTAAAGAAAAAAGCCAGCACCTCAGCTTCCTCTTCAAGTCCTTGACTTTCTTTGGCTCATTATGTCATAGTTCCTTCTTCTCCAAAGCATAGAGCAGGGTTGTTAATTTACATGCTATAATTCACACTAAAGAAAAAAGCCAGCACCTCAGCTTCCTCTCTAATGCCCCCTTATCTTCAAAGACCATGAATTTTTAAATATGAAGACCTTCCTAAACTGTTTCCAAGAAATATCAAATGAATGCCCAAGAGCTTCTTACACCAGGGCTTTGTTAACCAAAACTGGTTGCTTTTAAAAGTGAAAATCTACTAATAGATCAATTTACTTATTCATGAGATTCCATTTCTATCAACCCTAAAAAGTCAATTAGCATCAAAAAATGCTAAAGCCATTAGCATTATAGGTGGGACCCTCAACTGATTTTGCACCCCAAATCCTTTCTTAGCCCAGAGGACAGCAGCTCCCCTCTTCTGTCTGGGGTCAGTGTGTGGCTCCTGCTCCCACTGTTACCACACATGCCACTGAGAACCTTATTGAGAATTCAGACTCCATGCAGGGGGACAGAAAAGGATTAACACATGCAACTGTGCAGCAACACTTTTAGACACAGTTTAACTTAAAAAAAAAAAAATCTGCCCAGCACAAGAACAATCCCCAAGTCAGCCCAAGAGCAGAGAATTAGTACTATCAGGTGATCAGAAACAAAACCAAGGCAAACTCCATCAAATTCAACATTCAAAGTAATTATCATGAAAAAGACCACCACTGATGCAGATTCAAAAACCACTACCAAGAGGCAAAGGTACCAGAAGAACTCTCCTTCCTCAAAAAACACTCACTTGTGATAGAAATAAAGATTTGACTTTCAGACATAAGAGGCTTTATGGATAGTTTTTCAGACTACAGCTAACAGGAGATTCGCTTCTCCACTAAGGAACTGAAAGAGTGGCATAAGGCACCAGTGAGCCTGATAAACTCAACTGTGACCAGGATGGGGCAGAAGCAGCTGCTCTCCCTAACGTTAGCAGACTCAGGAGAGGCTCCTACCAGTCTCTGCTGCTCCAACAGAAGATCTGCTTCCTCCTTTTCCTTTTTGTAAAGGATCTCCATTTCCTGAAGCCTGGAAAGAAAAACAAAAACAAAACAAGAGAGAGTTGTGAAACCACCAATGTTTCATGAATGCTATGTGTAAAACAGTCACTCGGGCCGCGTGTGACTTTGCCCATTACCTCTTTTCCATCTCCTGCTTCATATCAATGCCTTGTTTCTCCAGGAGCTCCCTCTGGGCAAACGTCCAGTCCACAGGCTCAGAGGGGGTCTCAGCAGAAGGAGTCTTCTCCCGCTCAGCCCGTGCTTGCTCCGGGTGGTTAAAACGAAAAACATGGTTTTTACCCATGATGATACGGTTTCCTAGCACAAAACAGAAACAGGATTATGGAATTATTGATTGATCAATCTTAAATATTCTTTCCCCCATTATTTCATTCTTTTGAGTTCCTGAGACAGCCCACACTGGCCACAAACCCCCAATTCTCCTGCCTCAGCCTCCTGAGTAGCTGGAATTACAGGCATATGCTACCCCACCCAGCACTAAAGAAATCATTCTTTTTTTTGTGTCAGTACTAGGGTTCGGACTCACAACCTCGCACCTGCCACCAAGTAGGCACTTAAGCCACTGAGCCAAACTCCCGGCCCTGCTTTTTTTCAAGGCAGGGTCGCACTATGTAGTTCTGGCCGGCCTTGCTCACATTGTAGCCCAAGCCAACCTCGAACTCACAATGCTCCACCTACCTCAGCCTCCCTGGTGCTGGGATTAAAGGCGTGCACCACCACGCCCGGCAAGAAATCATTCTTTAAATCTATAGTATCTACTTTAATAATTTCACTCCTGTAATACAAAAAAGACAGCTTTTCGAGTTTTACAAGAACATATACCTAAATGCCAACTATCAGGTCTGCCTTTAAACAGAGTCAGAATTTAGCCCAAGCCAAGTGTACACTGACTGCTGCAAACTGCAAACATCTCCCAGCCTCACCTGAGCGGAGCTGAACAGGCTGGGCCACCCTCTTGCCATTCACGTAGGTTTCCGAGCGCTCACAGGGCTCCAGAGTCACGATAACTAGGGGAATGCAAACTCCTGTCATCACCACAGCCCACCAGGATCACAGAAAGGGAAGCATTTTCCTATGGAGACTCAAGGGAGCTACAATAGAGTCCTACGACCACATGACTGGCTAAAGCCTCCATCTCTACAGGGCAGCTCCTTTTTAGGGTACTAGAATGAGTCCCAGTATAAGGCTATCAGGGGCCATGGCCAAGATGAAACATTTAAATAAATGTGACAGATCTCAGAAGAAAAATAAAAGAAATACCTGTTTGTTTAGTCAACAAAACTGAACATAGCAGAAATCTTAAGTATGGGACATGAGCAAAAACCAGAGGCTGAAGATAAAAGCTGGTACAGTATTTTGGTTACAAAAGAATCATATGCTAAGAAAACAAAGGAAACTGCAGACTGGTTAAGGAAGAATCAACTGAAGCCAGCTCCCAAGACACCATTAGATTGTTGCTGTTTTGCTAATAACCTAGGCAAAAAGTGAGACTTTTTCTTTCCTTTTAGATAAACATAAATTTTACCGGGTTAAGACTTGAGGTTCTTCAAATCACTCATAACCCACAATATTTATTTTTCTCTTTTTTCCTATTAAATGATTAACATTCCAGACCAGCCCTAATTGCCCGTGTCCAGCTCAGTCCCTGGCAGCAACAAAAGGGCTCCTTTTGTCCATGTTATTTTCATGTAAAGCAGCTATGTCTGTCCCTGTATTTATAAGCAGCCCAGGTTTCTCCATTTTCAACAACAGACTGTGCGAGGAAGTGGCACGACTGGAGACAGGGAACCAAGTCTTGAGGATTTCTCATACTATAGGAAGCAAATCTGCTGGGGGAGTGCCGGCCAGCAACTTTACCTTCGCCACTGTTGCTTCTCTCGCTCCTGAAGATGCAATGCTCCTCTTTAATGTGGGCCCCGCTCAGCACTATGTCCTGGCGCCGCTTAGCATCTGCTTGGCCAACCCTGAACACAAGAGAAAGAGTTTCCCAGGGAAATTCCAACACAAAGAGCACTTGCGAACAATGAACCTCTTTCTCCCAAAGAATACCCTTTGCTATGTACAAAAAAGGTATCGCCTCTTTGTATAAGAAGCTTTTGACTGCAAATTCTGTTCTCATATGTGGTCAACTTCCCTCGTGAATAGAAGTTGTTAAAAGGAAGAAAAATTTATTTAGGGTCTTCTGTTAAATGGCTCCACTTACGTAATTTGGAAAGAGCAGAGAAGATAGTTTGCAATTATTTCAGGCAGGAGAAATAGCAAATTGCTACCAAAAAATTTCAGCAATTTCCCTTTAGCTATTTAGTCATCTGGGAGAAAGAAAAATATTAAGTTCTCAAAACCAGAAACAAATGTACCTTGTAATTCCATCTTTGATGTAATAAAGAAGGCATTCAGACATCAGTGGGTCTTCATTGAGGTTAACAAGATGTGGGGTCTGAAAAAGATTAGAAATTACCAATTTGGAGCCAGGCACCACCCAAGCACTGCAGCAGCCACAGGGGGCTGCAGGAGGCCCAGCTTCCCAGGCTTCTCAGATCCCTGCAGGCTCTGAAGAAGGGATTTTACCAGGAGTTACAATTCTGCAGCAAATAGAACACACTCTCTTCAGGCCTTTCCAAACTGCATCAATGCAGTCTATTTAAAAACATGAGTTCTGGGATGAAGAATAGGACCCAACTCTTGATAAGATCCAAGCTTAGCAAGCACAAAGGAGAAATTAAAACACCCTGGGTCCCTGGGATGGGTTAATTACAATTTATGTAAATGCCTGGGCAAAAACCTCAAAAAAAAAGATTTAATTCTCCATTTAGTTTTATAAAGATGTCCCCATACCCCCATCATTTCCCTTTATAATTTTCAACAGTTCTTCCATGGGCCCAGGCATTGACTTTAGTTTGTTAGTTTTTAAGGAAATTTTTAAATACTAAATTACTGATACTCAATAATATAAATTTCTTCTAAAAATACTCTTCATCTAATTCTAATATTTCTAAAATCTTTTTAAAAACCAACCTTCTTTGGTGAAAAGACCCCACTGGAATCCAAAAATAAGTCACATGGTCTTGGGGCCAGAATCTACTCAAGATAGTGCCAGCAAATGCGGAAAAACAAAACAAGTCAGATGAGGGGGTAAAGAAATGGGACTGCCAAAGACTGTTAAACAGTAATCAGGAAATCCTCTGACTCTCCACTAGCAGCTGCTCCTGTAGCATAGAGATGTGGCTGGTTTGAGAAAGTCAAAGCCCTCTCTGGGCAGCAGCCTTAAAGCCCAAGCAGGGTCCTGACCAACAGAAAAGAGAATCTCAAGAACAGGTTCCAACACTGAGTTTGGCCATGGTCCGTGTTACATTCCTCTCTGAGGTAGTCTAGAAAACTAAAGCAAGATGAGCAAAATTAAAGTGACAGAAGAAGGTTTGAAAGCAAAGATTTCAGTATGGAATTCTGTACTGTTTAAATCACAACACTGTGAAGTTATTTACAATGCATATTAAATATCATAATGTTTTTACAAGTTGTTAAAAATATCTCCCCACAAACCGTGTGTGCATGTGCTCTGTGTGTGTGTGTGTGTGTGTGTGTGTGTGCACTGAGAGTGAACCAAAGCCTCACACAGAGTAGGGAAGCACTCTACTACTGAGCTACATCTCAGGCCCTCCCAGCAATGAACATTATGAAATACCTTCAGACACACGCAAAGCCACTCTACAGACTTATATCTGCTAAAATCTGTGCAATTATAATATATCCAAAAAAATACATGTGTTCCTGAAAGAAAAACTATTAAACTGAAAAACACTGACCTTTATATAAACATAAAGTATTTTTCTAGTTCTATAATATGTACCTAAAGTGCACTTAAATCAGTATTTTCTGTTGAAAATAATACAGTGGGATTTATTTTTAAAAATCTGACCATGATAACAACACCTAACCAAAATAGTTCTTACAAAAAGCCCATACTATATCCAAATTACCAATTTTAAATTTTACAACTTCATACTGTATCTAAAGTACGTACTCAAGACTCCCACCTTAGAAGAAATCTTGGTTGGGATCTACACATGAATATGCTTAAGTCTCTACTGGCCAATTTGAGGTCATGTGAAAGGAAGAACCATTTGTTGGTAGTATGAAATACATGCTTTGTACATCAACGTATATTCTATTATTTTACAAAAACACACAGAAAAATGTTTGACATTGGTTTTCTAGTACTCAAAATAACTAAGGAGCTACTCAATTTTTCAAAAAATATATCTTACTACTTTAACTAAAAAGTAACAAACTACAACTACTCTATTACTATAATTATATAAGTATGAAAGTAACTACTAGAATCAAAAAAAAAAAAAGAAAATAGAGGCGTCTATAAGGATAAGGACTAGAACTGTTTTACTCAGTACAAGGTTGTAAATAATACAAACCACAGAAGTGGTATTTTTCTACACAAACCTGAACAGCTGAAATTGGTTCGAAAAGGTTATAGAGCAGGGTTGGAGACTTTCTTGAGACAGAGTAGTCACACTGAAGCGAGATGTGCTAGGTTAGGATGGGAATTTAAGAGAAAGCAACGATGAGATGACTACATATGCAGACTGTGGCAAAGGTTGCAGATTTACTGCCATAGATTTTTACTTTTGTAAACATGATAGGTATTTTAGAAATATGTTCTTATACTAGAAGACTACACCATAAGATAAAATCAGAAACACCTGACGTTCAGCCAAGCATAAAGCTAAAAGCAGAGAAGAAAAGGCCATCCTGGAAAGATACAAAAAGCCCGAAACAAGTGTCTCTGTTTTGGGCACTTGTGGGGGACAGTCTGGGGATTGAACTAAGGGCCTCACGGATGGCAGACAAATGCTCTGCCATTGAGCTACACTCCAACTCAAACAGTGCTTCTGTTTGGTTGAGTTTTACAACTTGGCTTCCTACCTTTTTAGGTGAGAAAACTCCCAGCGTTCCTCCATCTTCCCGAATGGCCACGCCCATCTCAGCCAACAAGGCCTCTCTAGAAGAAAACAAGTACATCACAACGCTGGCACCAGAAAGCCAATTCAATCAGTCTCATGTGAAGTGGGAGGTAAAGCACACGAAGCAAAAACAGCCAAGTGTGTCTAAAGTTGATAATGTAATTGTGGAATAATGTGTTTATCTCATCAACAAGGAATTATTTTTAAAAGACATAGTACATTTAAAATAAAGTAAAAAAAATAAAATAAATTTAAATATAGTCCCAAGTAGAAGTTTTATTTACCCTGAGAAGAGCTCTCACTCAGGCTGGGATGGGGCTCAGTGCTGAATGTCTGCCCAGTCGAGACTGGAGAACTGACCCAGACACCCTCCCACCCCACACACTCTCATCTCTTCTGCCATGGAGATGGATACTAATTTATAAACAACATGACTAGTAATGCAGAAAAAGCAAAGAAGGGGACACTTATCTGCATCTATTTGGAAGAACTATTTCTCTAGAACCTTTCCCTAAGAAAGCAATCAGAAAGTAACTCGAATAAATGGAGTACAGTCTATAAATACGACTTTCTCAAATGTTACTTTCCTATGTCTACCCTCCTTTTGGTTCAAAAATCCTGGTTTAAAATCTTTAAAGTAAACAATAATTTTTTGGGAGGTGTGGGCAGGAAGGGAGCAATGCCGTGGGACTGAACCCAAGGGGTGCTGAACTAAATTCCCAGCCCTTTTTATTCTGAGACACGATCTCACTAAATTTCCCAGCTGGTGTCAAATTTATGATTCTCCTGTCTCAGCCTCCTGGGTAGCTGAAGGACCAGGTGTGCATCATAGCACCCAGCTAAAAACATTCTCCTGTTTGTTGTATTTATTGTATCAGTACATTAGAATTCACTTCTGCCTCAACTTCTATGAAGGGGAAGGACAGGAATTGACTTCTTAAGTATAAATTTATTCCCGTTGCGACCTAAACTATACCTTTTACCAAAGAAGTTCTTTAAAAAGACAGTATTCAGAAGGGTGCTTTGTCAAAGGCAGCCTAGTTTTAGCAAATAAAAAATTGTTTCACCCAGTATTTCCTATTTTTACTGATTCTCAACAACATATAGTATGGTAATTATTAAGCATAAGATCCCTAGAGAATCTTTAAATATGTGGTCTACTTCACAGTATAAATTCCCTGGCCGCGAGTCCCTAGCCAGGTTGGTCTCTATTTTGTGCTTAAGGAGGGGAGGTTCTTTGTTTGTAACTTCTATTTCATCTTGTCTTACCATAAAAGGATCTCAAATTCCCTAGGAAACTTAGAAACATTTCCAGATTTTAACGTTCTGACCTCTCCATTCTGATGGCTTCTGTTTTTCGAAGCTTCTCCTCCCAGGTTTCATTCAGCTCAGCGATAATCTTCTCTGATTCCTAAGGAAGGAAGTTCACCTTTAAAGTGGCAGAATCTTTGAATTTTACACACCATGTTCAGTAAGGCAAGAAGCAGAGGATATAGGCAGAAGTCAAGATTTTCAAAAAATAAATATATTGTAAGAACCATAAAAATTAGGCCTAAAACTAAGTCAGTCCCAGACATACAAGTCCTCTAAGTCTTCATAAGAATACGTGAAGAGTGAGTCTGTAGGTGTGCACGTGTGTGTAAGTGGAAGAAAGTAATATTAACATCCTCAAATGTAAGATGCTTTTCCTGACAACCACTTCTATGAAAGAATAAAGTTCAGAAGGAAGTCACTGCGTTTACCTCACAGCAGTTTCACCATTCTACAATCCCTCCCGGAACACAACCCTATAACCAAGACAGATGGATGTAGTATTAAATCTCATGTAACCACTAATGTGACAATTTACCAGTCACCTACTGAGTGTTTATTACATATATAAATACATGAACTAAAACATGATTCCTTGATGAGCTTACTATGTGCTGTGATTTATTCACTCAATAATTATATACAGCCCCACTGCACGTGAAGCCCTGTTCCAGACAACCAGAGATACAGTAGGAAGCAAAACTCCTGCCTTCCTGAGACTTACACTCTAGTGAGGAGACCAAGATAATGTTGATCAGTGAGTATGCAGTGATAATGGACAGTGTTGCTAGAGAAAAATCAAGGCAGGGAAGGAATGCAGGAGGAAGGGAAGCAAGGCTGTCAGCTGAGCAGAGACAGGAAGAGGGACGCTACCACATGGACAGGGTAAAAGACAGGGAAGTCCCCAGAGTTTTCTACAAACAGCCACGCCTGCTGCAGGATAAGAATGGAGGGGCAGGCAACAGCAGGACAGTGATCTGTGTGCTAGAACTGAGGCACTCACAGATGTCTGTGATGCAGGTAAGCTGGGGAAGTCCCCCAAAAGGAGATGTGAATATGCAAAAGCAGGAGGAAATGCTCATCACAGAAAGGAAATCAGAAGTCAGATGACAATAATGGTGTTAACAGTAATGGTGGAAGCAGTCGTAGTGACTAATGAGGAAGCCTTACAGTCTACAGAATACATCACCGTATGATTCATCTCACAGGCTAGTGTGAGAAGCCTCTGGGATCCCAAAACATAATTACGTACACAGAAAGCACAGTGACTAGTATACCCCAACAGGTCAGGCAGGAACTTTTCCCAAGCACCCAAGAGAGCTGGCTTCCCCTGTCCTTCACTCTGGTCTCACATCACGTACGTCTGCATCTTCAGGTATTTGTAGAACAATGGGTAATTCATTGTTTATATAGCTGATTTCTTCTTGATGATTCAGTTAAGGACGGAGAGAAATCCATAGGGCAAATAAAAAATATTTCTCATGAAAAAATTGCAGATTAAAGCTGGGCATGGTGGTCGGACACGTGCAATCCCAGCTACTTGGGAAGCTGAGTCAGGGGATTAAAAATTCAAGAATAGTCGGCAATTTAGGGAGATCCTGTCTCAAAATAAAATTTATTCATGTATTTTTTTTAATTTTTGCAGTACTGGGGATTGAACCTAGGTCCTTCACATTGAGCTATATCCCAGCCCTTTTTCATCTGGAGACTGGATTTTAAAAAATTGCCCAGGTGAGACTTGAACTGGCAATCCTTTGGCCTCAGCCTCCCAAAGTGTTAGGATTACAAGCCTATGTCACCACACGGGGCTCAAAGTAAAATTTTAAAAGAGCCAGGATGCAGTTCAATGATAGAATACAGGCTTACCATGTGCAAACCCCTGTGTTTGAAAAAAAAAAATTATAATTCAGATTTTTTTTTTTTGGTCTTTTTTTGAGACAGGGGCGCACTATGCAATTCGGGCTGGCCTTGAGCTCACTGTGTAGCCCAGGCTGGTCTCGAACTTGCAAACAATTCTCCTGCCTCAGTCTCCCAAGTACTGGGATTATAGGAGTGTGCCACCACGCCCGGCTATAATTCAGATTTTGATACTCAAGAGGTTAAACGCTTACTCTATGAGCCATTCCTTGAAGGAGTCACATAGCTGTGGTTTTACTCCACTAAACACAGTGAGCTTCATAACTGAGTTCCCATGGGCCCTGAGGCTGCTTAGCACAGCACTTAACCGGGCCTGTATCTGCAGTGGGTATTTGAGGGTATTTATAGGCTAAGCCGAAGCAAGGGCACTCATAGTACTGATTTTGATGCCAGACTATATAAACACCAGAACCCTCTGACGGTGGCTGCAGCTACATACTTAAACCTCACTGAAGCCAGGTGTGGTGGCACACACCTGTAATCCCAGCACTCAGGGAGGCTGAGGCAAAGAGGATCAAAAGTTTGAGTCCCACCTGGGGAAGTTACCAAAATTTTGCCTCAACATCTAAATTTAAAAAAAAAATTTTTTTGTTTTTGGTACGAGGGATCAAACTCACAACCTCACACCTGCCAGGCAGGTGCTTAGGCCACTGAGCTAAAATCCCTGGGCTAAAAAAACTTTTCAAGGATTGAGGAATATAGTTCCCTGATAGAGCATCCCTGGGTTCGATCCCTCCACACCACAAAGACAAAACAAGACTCCACCTTAGTAAACAGGAAAGCAAATCAAGGATACAAACATTTCAAGTCACTCTGACTCATGACTTAAAATGAGAAGTAGTTACATAGTACTCTCTTCCCAAAGTGTTACAGAAAAATCAAGACATTTATGCTACATATGGAAATAGGATATCCAATGAACAACATGGGAGGAGCACCCTGCGTAAAATTAGCATCCTAACACCTGATCTTACATCAAAAATGAAGAGAGGCATAGGGAAACAAACAGGAAAATGAATTCGCCCTACTTTTGTTTTCCACAAGAGCATTTCTCCCCAGCAGTGTCCTGCTTTGGGACATAGTTCCTAGAGATGCTCACGCACGTCTGCTGCGTGTGAACGTGGGTGTCAACTGCCTGCAGCCTTGATGGCAGCTCTGCCATGGCATTCTCACTGTGCACAAAGAGCAAGCAGAACTAAGGCACTCATGCTCCAGTGAGCCACTGCACTGCACCCAGCACAAAGCTGCAAAGAAGTCCTTTTCTCTCTAGAATGAAGCTAGGGAAAGTGGAAGATTTCATTTACGTTGGCTTAAAGGAGAATTAAAGCAGAGGGGTTTATTTGTTGATTAAAGTAATATGATTTGTTTTGTTTTAATGGGAGGTGGGAGGTGGGAGGAGAGTTCCTCGAATAACCACACCATTATTCTCTAGAAGCTATTTGGAAGATGCTGGCTGACCTAATTCTTAAAAAGCGTAGTTAATGTCTCGACTTCTAACATCTGACATTATTTCTAGTTGGTTCCACCTGGCATTTAGAGGGATCATTCTCCTTTATAGCAGGATAATTGTCAAAGGAAAAGGGTAATTTCATCTATGTGCTAAGCTTTTTAACAAGCAAAGAATAAGATCCAAAATCTGCAAAGAAAAAGAACATTTTATATGAAATAGTAGAAGGTTTCACTTCTTCTTCCCACAGAGCCCCCTAGGTCCAGCCCTGGCTCTGAACAGAGGCCGGCACAGCAACACAGTCACTGACACCCACTGTGACAAAGTTCCTGAATGAAGATGCCTTCCTGCGCAGGCCTCCACTGAGATCTTTAGAAAAACCTCAGAGTCAATTTTACCAACAGCACAATCTCCTCTGCAGCTTGCAACCCTGAGTGGAAAGACTTTTCCCTTCCTCCCCTCCCTCTGCTAGGCATTTCAGCACTTCACTCAGTTTCTGAAGGAACAAGATCATTATATTTGTTTCTGAAGCACCTTCTTTTTGAAGTGAATCAAATGCGTAGGGGAGAGGTGGGATGATCGAGAAAGAAAAACTGGAAGCCCATTCTTCCTATAAAATCGTAATCAGTCTCACAAAAACTGAACTGAAAGCACGAGACATGTGTTCAGTGACCAAGCTTAGTTCACTGGGAGTGGTGCAGAGGTTCGGCAGAGCTCTCAGTCACTGGCCAGTGTGTCTCAATGGATAGTATCTGGGGCGCTAAAGGACAATGAAGAGCAGGTCAGCTGGCAGCACGGCTGAACTTCCCAGATTCTGAAAAAACTTCCTTTGCTCTCCTTGCCTCCCCTGCCCTGGCACTCCTGCACACAAAGGCCGAGAGTTATGGTCTGTAGGGGATGAGAAAACACCCGACGTCTCTGGTGTTTTCTGAGGGATGGCAGGCTTCCGGGTAGCACCTGTCTGCTCTCACTGTAGTCCCTAAGGGGAGGGAAGATGCTCTGAGCTGGAAGACTCTGCCACTCCTGACTTTCACTCATGGAGAGATGACAGAACCTGTGCAGCTACCAACAAGCTGGGAAAACTCCCACTGGCGTGACAGGACCCTGCACATCCACTGCCATCAGAAGGCTTGCCTCCTGCGGGCAGCCAGCGTGGGTGGGGAGAAACAGCCAGACCCACTCCTGTGCACCCACTGCCATCCGGATGCTTGCTTCCCTCAGGTAACCAGTGTGGGCAGGGAGAAACAGCCAGATACGCCCCGTGTGCCCACAGGCCATCAGAGGCGCTTGCTTCCCATGGGCAGCCAGCACAGGGCAGGAGAACCACATGGACACGCCCCTGTGCACCTGCCATCATGGAGTGGGGGAGTCCCTGTGTAGCCACACAGGCTTAGAGAAGCAGCAGCCCCGCCACCGTGTACCCATGGCCGTCAGGGAAGCCTCAAAGTAGTTGCACAGCTCTGGGGAGGCTTGCCTGACACCCCACTGCCTCCCTGGGAGCCTGAGTTCAGAGAAACTCAGGTGCCTGGCCCAATCCCCTACACTGCAGAGGGGCAGCCAATGTGGGAAGTGCCTGGAAACTGGCTTGTTGGGAGGAACCCAGGAAAATGTCAAGACAAAGGAGCAAAAGGCAACCTTAGAACTCCAGCCCACACAGAACAAGTCTGGGGCATACAGACATGGAAGAAAATGGAAGTCACACACCTAAAATCTCTGAAAGGACAGCAACTGAAGTAAAGAAACAATTTCGAGAGATTGTAAAAGTAATCAAATCAGAAGTAATATCTCAGGTAAAAGAAGAAATCACAAACATAATGAAAGAATTGCTGAGCATATCTAAAGAAGGCATAGGAAAAAAAAGAGCATAGGAAAATGATGGAAAGCTTGAATGAACACTATAGGAAGGAATTACAATTCATGAAACAGATTCAAAGAGATATCCAGGAAATTAAAAACTTCATCAAAAGCTGGCAGAACTGCCTGAAAGAGAATGAAGATAGACTTTGAGATCTTGAAGACAGAACTGTAACTAGCAATTGTGAAAGAAAAGATTTCTTAAAAATAATGAGGAACCAGGAAACAACAATTTAATAGCTGCAAGACAACACAAAGAAAAATAATTTAACAGTGGTGTCAACGAAAAAGCAGGAGTCAACACAAATGACATAAAGAGACTATTTACAAAAATAATTGCAGAGAACTTCCCAAGCATGGAAAAAGGACCCAACATACAGATAAGTGAGGCATAAAGAACTCCAACTAGCCATAACCAAAATAAACCTACACCAAAAACATATAATAATCAAGATCACAGAAATTCAGCACAAGAATAGAATATTAAAGGCTGTTAGAGAAAAGAAACAGATCACCTACACAAAGGAAAACTCATCAGAATTATGGCAGACTTTTCAACACAAACCATCAAGTCAAGAAGAGCTTGGAGTAAAGTGTTTCAAATCCTGAAAGAAAACAACTTCCAACCCATACTGATGTACCCCACAAAACCATCTTTCAACATTGATGGAAAAACAAGATACTTTCATGATAAAGAACAACTGAAGGAATTCATGATCACCAAACCAACCCTACAAAGAGTGCTGAAAGATATTCTAGAGAGATAAAGATGACCACAGTTCCAGAAACAGCAGCAGAGGTGGATTGCCGAGCAGGGCAGACAGTTAAACAGAGGGGAATAGTATGGGGCCAACGGCAGGAGGATAGCATGGCAGCAATGAGCCAATGCATACAGGTTGTAACCATTAATGTAGATGGCCTCAGTTCACCAATAAAAAGAAACACAGGCAGAGTGGATCAAGAAACAAGATCCATCAATATGAAATATACAAGAAACACATTTAATTCAAAAGGAAATTTATAGACCAAAAGTCAAAGAAGAGAAAACAATGTTCCATGTGACAGGAAACCAGAAAAAAACAGGGGTAGCTTGCCCATCAACCACAGAATGGATAAGAAAGATATGATATTTTCATGCAATGGAAAGCTACTCAGCTATAAAGAAGGATAACCTCGAGGCTCTTATATGTAAATGGATGCAACTTGAGATCATGCTCATGGGTGAAATGGTTCGGACTCGTATGGGAGAACATCATGTTATCTCCTAGTGTAAAAAACTGAAGGAGTTAGTGGAATCCAAAATGTATAATTGATATTAAGCAAGTGATAGTGGAGGAAACATCTAAAAAGGGAAGGTGATAATCACCGTTAATTTCCTATTATCTTGTTTTGAATTCCTGTATTGTTTGCATAGTTTTGTTAAGCTTGGCTTTATTCTGTCTTGTTCTGTTTGCTTTTACTGTGTTTGATGGTATGGGCAGCTATTTTGAAGATAATGGAATGTATTATGATAGCCATTGTTGATTGCCTATTATCTGGATTTGAAGTTCTATAACCCTTTCATTCTTTTGTTTTGATTAGTTTTGCTCTGTTTTGTTTTGATTTTATTATCTCTGATGATATGAACAGCTATTTTGAAGAAAACAAGATACATTATGGTACTCATTGTTGAGTTCCTATTTTGTTTTAAAATTCGGTATCACGTTCGTTGTTCTGTTCTGATTAGCTTTATTCTGTTTGGTTTGGTTTTATTCTCTTTGAAGAAAAAAAAAAACTTCCACAGGCAAAGTTGGGACCCTGGGTGGGCATCCTGTACCATGGCCTTGGATCCTGTTATGGTTTATGTCATGCAGTCATGGAGGCAGCTGAATCTAGCATTTGTGATTGGTTCATTGTCTAGCATTGGGATTGGTGGTGTGAGTGCTGCACCCGTCCAGGGGTGGGGAGGCAGCATACAATATAAGGGAGGGAAGGAGGCAGGCTTTGCCCTTTGGGCCCTTTTCGCTCATTGCTTGCAGCCACTGTGAACACCTGCCCCTCAGTCATGCCACCCTGCCTTGAAGTCAGCTGTGTATGGACTGAAACCTCCAAAAACTGTAGGCTAAATAAACCTTTTCTTCCCTAAGTTTGGGTGTCAGGTAATTTGTCTCAGCAATGAGAGAAAAGTAACCAAGACAGAACCCATGTGCACCAGCAGCACAGGAAGCCAAGCAAGCCCTTCCACTACTATAAGGAGAGGGCATCAAGGCTTCTTGTGAACTTTCAGAAGATATAATTTCAGGTGTAGCTGAATTAACTTGGTATGGCCTCTCAAGTGTTCAAGCTTCATTTTAATTATATATTAATGTTACTAACAGAGACATGGTTGTATGGAATTCCACCTTCAAGCTGGGCATGGTGGCACACTCCTGGAATCCCAGCACTCAGCAGGCTGAGGCAGGAGGAGCGTCACGAGTTCAAAACCAACCTGGGTTACAAAAGTGAGCTCAAGGTCAGCCTGAGCTGCACAGTGAGATTCAATCGCAAAAAAA